>JANRGW010053932.1:0-13655 GCA_024733675.1 Psilopsiagon aymara | reverse complement strand
ATCTGTGCTGGAAGCGATGCAAGTTACTGATATAATTGGGTATTTATAAAATAGACGAAGAAACACACAGTCTTCCTGGGTCTTGAATACTAACTGTATTCGGAAGTCTTTCATGGTGGTTTGTTCATCTAATCTGTTGGCTGTTACAGTATTCCATTTAGTCATCTGCACTTCTATTTAACTAATGTAAATAATCTTTAATACTTTTGTGATTTGCACATTGTTACCTAAATTATAATTAGAATATCTATTAGGAGGGTTTGGTTTGTGGATCTTGCTTCTTTCAGAAGTGGTATCTACCCAAACTTATCTAAACCTAAACTTTCTTCACAAAACTTTACAGCATCACCTGTAGCCTTGTTAGTTTGGCTTTTAAATGGTCATGAAAGAGTTGTAGTTTGGGGTAACATACACTGCAGTTCTTACAGCAGTCTCATGCCTAATCTGAAGAATTAATGGACTTTGTAATAGTTAGGTTTTGCTATCTGAAGTTCAAGAAGTTGGAAAAACTTCGTGCCATGAAAGTGGAAGATTAATGTCTTGATGGCAATCCATCCAAATCTTTTAATGGTGTATGGGCAATGTGGAAGACTGAACTGAAGTTATGCATGGGAGGGCTTTTTTTCTACAAGGAATTTTCTGCAGCAGAGTATGTACAGACTTTGAAGATGAACACAGATTTTGCATTGCGAAGAGTATTGTTGGTTGAAAGAAGGGAATATGTAACGGCCACTGAATGTAGAAATGAAGAAGGTATAGTGATTAGTAACTGAAAGCTTAGTAATTTAGTGTAAAACTCTTTAGAGATGACTGTTGTACTTATGTGCTAAATGGATGCTGAAGATTTTTTCTAGGTCTTAGAAAACAGATGACCTAAGGTATGCTTAAGACTTAGATTCTTGGCGTTTATCTCCCCCCCACACACACACCCCTTTTCTCATTTCTTTCTAGGTTTAACTATAGATCAACACATCATCTTGCGTCCCATGGGTTTTATGAATTTTTAAATTGGTTTGATGAAAGAGCATGGTATCCATTAGGAAGAATAGTAGGTGGAACTGTAAGTATTATAATATTAACCATAACTTAAAGTTGACTTTGCACTTAGTTTTGTTGAACTTCCAGTACAAATTTGACATTGATAAAGGAAGAATCTTAATAAAATATGCTTTTAATTTTCAAATTGCTTATTAACACTAATAACACAGCTACGTGTTACTTAATATGTGAATGTGCATTAAAACTTGTTAGTTATAGTGCATGCCATTTAAATACGTATAAGAAGTTTTTGTAACAATTTAGGTCACTCTTTTGGTATCTTAGAGGTACTCGAGACTCTTGCTGTGTAACGTATGTATGTTTTTTTCCATACCTGTCTTATATAAATTAAAAACCTTTAGGAAATAGAATTAAAATGTTGATTGCCTGTATTATTTTGCAAGTCACATGGAGTATTATGTTTTAATAGTTTATGTTGAAAAGCAGCCCTCAAGGATATATCAGGATAACATTCTGTCAATTTAATTTAGTACAACTCCCTTCTTAGCTTTTGAAAAAAACTGAGGCAGATATATGCAGGGGAACATTCTGTCATCTGTTAATTTAATTCAGTACAACACCCTTCCTAGCTTTTGAAAGAGACTGAGGCAGGTGAAGCACACACTAACTTTTCTAGTACACACTGATTTTTCTAACGTTGATTACTGTGGGAGGGTAGAGTTTCTGTTAAGAATATTTTAAAGTTCTCTGGTATTCTATGATGGGTTCAGTAGATTTGTGTAAGTCTACACTACCTTTCTTGGAGAACATCTTAATTCAGTTTTATAGGACTCTATTATGATCCTTCATACCCAAAGATGTTTACTAATGCATTGCAAATATATAACACTCAACTGACTGTCAGATTTTCAGCTTGTTGATAATAAATCCTGTTGATGCATATCATCTTTCTCCATTGGTAACAAGAGGTGAAAGAGCGGCATGGTGTATTTATGAGGAAAACAGATAAAGCTGGGAAATGTTGCGTTTCTTCTTGTTGTCTTAGGTTTTTGGGGGTTGTTTTTTACTTAAAGCCGTTAGCTGGCTTGAAATTCTCCTGCAGACTTTAGCTTCTTCTTCCACACCTTAATGACAAATTCTTCTCATTATATGATAAATGTCAGGCAAGAGAAGATATTATCTATGCTGCTTATTCATTTGCAAATTTGATTATATGTAATTGTTAGCATTTGGATAAAATTTAAAGAACCTCTGGTATTCAACAGTGTTGTCAAAACATGATTAAATTAGCATTAAAATAATTCCATTAGCTTTACCTGTTCACTGTTTATATCAGCTCAAGAAATGTCTGTTTCATTGCAAATCATATGCAAATAAACCTGCCATGATAGTTTTCTGCAATAACCTAGTGGGTTTTGATGTTTTATGTTTTTTGGTTTTTTTTCCTCCATTTAGGTATACCCAGGACTGATGGTGACAGCTGGCCTTATACATTGGATTTTAAATATGCTTAATGTTACAGTCCACATAAGAGATGTGTGTGTATTCTTAGCACCAGTTTTTAGCGGCCTTACAGCTATTTCTACTTTCCTGCTCACCAGAGAACTGTGGAACCAGGGAGCAGGGCTTTTAGCTGCCTGTTTTATTGCCATAGTTCCAGGTTACATATCCCGATCGGTAGCAGGATCATTTGACAATGAAGGCATAGCTATTTTTGCATTGCAGTTCACATACTATTTATGGGTAAGTAATTGCTGACTCTTTTGCTTTGGAAAGGTTTTTTGGTTCCTCCTCCAACCAAATGACTGATTTTACTTAGAATCCAATGAATTATTTTCCTCCTTCTCATCCCTCTTCCCCTTAGCTCTTGATCAGGCAAGTACTGAGAAGTCACGTGATCTGAACCACTCCATAATCATGCTCTTCAGTTTGCTATGTAAAAATTCTGTTCAACTGAAGTATGTGTGTCCTATAGTAGTAGTAATCATAATAATGATGATAAGTATAAATTTAAAGCAAGCAGAAGGGTTGCTTCTGTTTTTCATTTTGGAGGTATTAGCATCGCATTAGCATCAAACTTCATTCACCTCCTTATTTAGCTGACATCTGAGTATGACGCACTTTGAATTGTCTTCTGAAGAAGCTTTTGACTATATAGAGGGTCTGGGCTTTGACTTAAGCATCCAAGTTAAATATCCCAAGCTGTCCAGAGCAAGATGCTAATATTGCTTGCTTGCTTAAAAAAGAAATAATTAAAATTGTCTGATGTCATTTAATTAGCCTGCTTGCTAGTGCAACTTGTCGGTCACTCCTTTGTATGTAGAATTGCATCTGTATTGCAGTCTTGTATGAAGTTGTTCAGGCAAGCTGTAGCTTTTCTGGACTCTTGCATCTATTTTGGAAATACCACAAATAATGTAACTGTATTGTTAACTCAGCATAGACACTGTATGATACTTGTGCATTCCTTGAATGCATATGCTTTTCTTTGAGTGTCTCCATATATGTACATGGTCATTACAGCTTCTCACATGATTTTCTCAAGAGTTCCACTTTTCATAAGTGGATGCATACTTAGCAGTTTTATTTTAGCTTTAGAATATTCAAACTTGGGATTTTGTTAGTAGGAATATAATGGGAGGGAATTCAAGTTTTTAGTGATTAGTGTTACTTACTGCAGGATTTTAAGATCTGGACTTAGAATAAACTGCAGCTGCAAATTTGTACTGTGTTGGATAACAATAATAGAATCAATCTTTGTTGTTGCTTTATAACAACTGAGACATTTTAGAGGTTATCTGTTCATGTGGAACTAGTTTAACCAAACTGTGTAGTGCAGGAATGTTTGCCTGATCTCTTGCAGTATTATGTATGAATCAAATACAGATTAATTTTTTACGATGAGGGTGGTAAAGTACTGGAACAGGTTGCCCAGAGGGGTGATGGATGTGCCATTCCTGGAGACATTCAAGGCCAAGCTGGATGCGGTTCTGGGCAACTTGATCTAGTTGAAGATGTCCCTGCTCATTGCAGGGGGGGTGGACTAACTGACCTTTGAAGGTCCCAGACTATTCTATGATTACTTCCTAGCTTTATTGAATGTTGGGGTTTAATTCCTATTTTCTTACACCAGTCACCACAACCAGTTTTTGACAAAATCATATTCCTGGGCAAAGTCATGGGTCCTGCTAAAGCTTTAGTAGTATCTGAATGCTCTCATTAATTTTAAGTGAGTTTTTCAAAATTCCAGAATAGCTCTTCTATCTGTAATTACAGAGGTGGTTCTGATGCAGTTAAAGTAAGGCATGCATAGTCTACACTGGCAAAGTGGTATGATGTTTCAGAGAAAGTAGCACAGAGGTGCTGCAACTACTTTTCTACCTTAGATTATGAAGTGGAGAGTTGTTTCATTGCATCCTGCCTCTGCTTTAACTAGAGAGATAGGTATAAGCCATTCTGGTTGTGAATGAATTGCTCTTGTGGTTTGGTTTTATGGACATCAGATCAGAAGCATACAAATATGACTTCATATGTGCTAAAGTTCTCTTGACATTTTTTATGGAATGAAATTTTTTTTAATGTTGTCCAGTATTTGATTACCATTCATAAATACTTGGTTATTTTCAAAGGTGAAGTCTGTGAAAACTGGGTCGGTCTTTTGGACAATCTGCTGCTGTCTATCTTACTTTTACATGGTAAGCCTTTTTTATATACATGTTAACAGCTAAACTGTTTGAGTAGGGTATACATAATCAGTCTGTTAATGAAGAACAGGAGGAGGAGATTTTAGTCTTTGTTGGAGCCATAATAGAAAATTGTTGGGTCATATATATAAATATATGAATAGCCTCAGTGGTCAGATGATAGAACATTATTGCTTACCTGCGTCATTCCTGTCAATAGCTTTCCATATATTGTATTTCCCTTTGGGAAAGAGTTTTGTTAAGATGCCATTCCAGACATTCTGCTTAGGTAAATTTTTAGGACAAAGCATAATTGTGGTTTGTTAGATAGTATTCACTTGTCTTTTTCTGATGGAATTAGTTAGGTTTTCAGTGTAAGTTGAAAATCAAATCACAATTTTGAGATAGTAAGAGTCAGTCCTTGCATGGGGGGGTTTTGGGAACAGCTCCTTGAAAGAGGACCGGATATTGTATGGACTGACAGAAATTTTTCTTGATAACTAAATATGCTTAAAATATATATGGAAGTCATTGTGGTAATTTGACTCACAGCACTGCGTTGCATTCCATAAGGAGAAGGCTTTTTTCTCTTGCATTTATATTTTTAGCATTCCTTTGACTTCAGCAGCTTCTGCTTCAGATAGCTTTTTATGATGAGGAAGGAGGTAAAATAAAACAAAGCTTTACACTCAAGCAATCCTTGTAGGAGTAGTAGCATGTTTCCACATTTTTTGCCAATTTATGAAGATATCTCAGGGTTTTTAAAAAATTTTCCAAAGTTTATTTTCAGTTCAGTATAATCTTCAGTGGTTAGATTTGGTTTAATATTTTGATAATTAGAGGTGTGTGTCTCTGGTCCATAAGAACTGTGTGTTACCTGTTTCATTCAGGCCGTCCATAAGAACTGTGTGTTACCTGCTTCATTCAGGCCTTTCTCTAAATAGAACAGTGTCCTTATTGGACTTTTTTTTGTATTCTGGTCTGTCTTACCTGTCTCCATATAGTGTTTTCTCCCATTAAATAAAGTCGTCCGTGTAAACCATGATACTTCAAGCTAGTAATAGCAATTTATGTCATGATAATCTGAAATGAGTTTCTAGAAAACTTAGACAAATTCTATTCTATTTCCTTCACATTCTCGGATCAGGTTACCCCAAATTTTGAAAAAGTGGGGTTTGTAGTATTAGTATCAAAAAACCCTAGTTGTAATTGGCCTCATCCTTACTTTAGAAACTGTTCTACAGAACATAATAATTGGATTTCTTTTTGGATTCTGGGGGTTTAAAAATATCTACATGAATCTAAGCCCTGAAGTACAATTGAAGTGAAAACCAGATTAGCTACTGCATTCTGAAAATGAAGACCTATGGTAATCATGGTGCATATGGGAGAAGTCTAGACTGTAGTTTGACAAGAGGATGTGTTAAAATAGTGATTGTCTAGTCAACATTAGCCCTTTTAAATACATTAGAAATTTAGATAACACATGGTAATAGTAGCTCATTAAATCTTTATCTAAACCAGCAATCAGTGATATATTGTTAACCCTGTAGTATTTCAGTTCTAAGTACATCATACTAGGGCTTCTCAAGTGCTGCTATTACTACTGGTTCACAATATCCATCATACTGTTGTACCCCATTCCACAGTACTCAGCCCTGCTTCCTTGTGCATCTACCCTTTCCTTTTCTTTCCTTACACTTCAACATGCATTGACTCCTTTGCTCCCATTAATTCTGCTCCCAGAGGTTTACCTTGCTCTCTTTCTCCTCTCTGTCTGGAGATACTGTTCCATATTGCCAGCAAAAAGTGTGGAGCATGGTGCTAACTTCGTATGTCAAAAGAAAATCTTGGATACTCCATGGGAGTCATGACACTGTCTTGTGTTGTAGACTTCACCATGGGGAAAACCCCCAGCATCACATTCTTGTTTGTCAGCATGACCAGATTAGCTTGAGAGGAGGAGGAGATGCAGGAAGGACAGCCTTGAAAATCCACCAGCCCATTTCAGAAGTCTTTGCTATGTGGGGAGTTTGTTGGTTTGTTTGGTTTTTTGGGGATTTTGTTGTTGTTGGGGTTTTTTTTGTTTGTTTGTTTTTTGTTTTTTTTTTTTTTTTGTTTTTTTGTTTTCTTTCGTAATACATAGTAAAAATGATCCTGGAGTTACTACTGGTAGTTCTGACTGGAGTTTGTGTTTTCTTGTTAGACCGTTAATCCAGCATTGGCTACTAATTTGCAGATATTTTCAGATCTAATTTCCCGTTCCATTTCTTGTAGGTCTCTGCATGGGGTGGTTATGTTTTCATCATCAACCTTATTCCACTGCATGTATTTGTTCTATTGCTGATGCAGAGATACAGCAGGAGGGTCTACATCGGTAAGTTTCGTTCATTGAACCATCCTTCTCAAATACTTACAAGATATGAAATTAATTAAACTGATGTGTTTTGTGTCAAGTGGGAATTAAGTAATTGCACATCAGGTTGCATATTATTAATTTGATTACTGGTTATAGTCAGTTATTCTCTACAATATGGAAGCAAGGAGTTAAGAAATATACTTCAAAATTTCATGTGTAGCCGCTAATTGATTTTTCTCATTTTTAGTGCACTGAAAACAAAGTTAAGCAGATAGTTTGATATTTGTAGAATTCTTCTAATGTATATCAAATTTATTACATGTGTGTCCATAACAGTGTTTCATATTTTTGCCTTTTCCTAGTATGTTAAGTGGTTGTTACTTTTAACAAGTTATGCAGCAGAAATGATGCAAACCTATAGTATATTGTGACGTATATGAGAAAAGACATAGGGAATTTTAAGCAGCCATGTTTGTTTTATGTAACCTAGACTAGAAAGTACTGTAAGAGTATCCACTCCATCCTCAAGATTTTATTGGGTTAATGGGTCAGCCTTCCTTCTAGTTTCTTAGGAGATTAACTTTTTAATTGATATGCCTGACATTTTGAAGTCTCTGTTTTTACAGAGCCTTTGACAGTTAGATCAGTTGGGCATAGTGTAGTTGTGTGAATGAAATAAATATTAAGCAATTCAGGTGTTCAAAGATTTATTAAGTTAGCTAGAACATTTTTGATCACCTAATGTGAAATCTTTCCAAGAGATACTTTGTGAACATAATATGAATTCAAGTGTAGTATCACAGAGCATTTCATATTTGTAAACACGTTTTTATTGCCCATTTTAATGCTGTTTTATCTTTGTATTTCTAATTATGTTAATGCTTGCTAGAGAAATGACTGTTTACATCTATGTATTGAATCAATATACTATAATAATTACTGAATTTACTCAACTTTAGTTTTGTATTTTTGATAACCAAACTATTAATACTTGTTTCATATTTCTTCGTTAAGCTATTTATGCAATTCAGAAGTGGAAATTCTTTAAGAAAAAGGGGAAGGGAGGGGCAGAAGTTCTAATCCATCTTTAATTTTTTATGTTAGTATTACTTCCTCATAGCTTAAGGTGAAAATGACTTATTTTGTTTTTAAAATTATTAAATATTTTCATTGTCCAGTATCTGTGATTTAGGCAAGAGAAAATTAAATCTACTAGTTATAAATTCCTGCAGCAAAACAGTAAACAAACAATAAAGAATAAGTACTCTTGCTTTATCAGCTTTTAATAAACTAGGCTTTGAACTCATCTGGGGAAAATAGTACTGCAGGTTCATAAGAATTAAGGGGTTTGGCAGAGGTTTGTTTTGCAAATAACTACAGTGTTTTGAGATGTTATTGCCAGTCAGCTGTGAGGGAGATGTACTTCAGCAGAGTTGTCAGAATGAAAATGTGCTTGCTGCTCTGCTGTTTCATTGCAACTGCTGGCTTAACTGAAGCTTTCATGAGAAGCCTTACACAGAGACCTCTGTGCGTCTGACATTTGTATGTAGTTTCTAGGTGTGTTTAACGGGATATTTTTGTAAAACAGGCAAGAATATTCAGTCATTTCTGAGATGAAATTCAAGTGTGCTTGACTTCCAAACTGTTCAAACAGAAAGAACAGTTTACAAGAGCTCATAGAAATAGGGAGAATGAAGATATTTTTGGAGTTCCTATGATAATGCAATTTCAAACGTGCCTGCGGCAGTCTTATAATTCTTAAACTACCAATGTGCAGCTGAAACTTTTGTAAACTACTGTCAGCTGACAGCAGCTAGTAAAATCTGCACCCATGTTACTATCACCAAGAATTTGGGAGGTTTTAGTGTCTGTCAGCTCTCAGTTTTATTTTAAGCTAGCATGAGCCCAATTTTTGTAACAGATGAATGTTTAACATAATAACACAAATGTAGAGAACAATATTTTGCAGCACCAGTTTTTTAAAAATAGTTCAGGAATTTAAAAATTCCTGAACTGTTTTTCACATGGGTGTTCATACTCAAGAAGGAAGGTTGATGTGAAATGATCTGATATGCCTGGCAGTGTAAATCACAATCATTTAATGTGTAAAAAATTCCGAGAATGTGAAGTTTTTCCCAATTTTAAAATATTTTATGACTTGCAGGCAGGTTAATTTATCAGCCAGGTAACTTCTGACCCAGTTGGCATCAAACGTGATCATGTTACCTACATTTGAAAGCTTAAGCTGTGCTATTTGTTTGCCTGTCTTGACAGTGGTCAGTATCTTTCATTCAGATTTTACTAGCTTAATAATTCAGAACAAGTCCTTATAATTCCAGTGGTTTTGCAGCACTTTTACAGGAAAATAACCTCTTTATTCAGATACAGGAACCATCAATACTGTTTTCTATTATTGTATTTAGAGTTTCTCATGCAGTTTATCATATGTTAAAAAATTAAATGGTTTTACATTTGGGAAGGTACTGATACAGATTTCAGTCATGCTTGAATGCTTGAGAGATTTGGTAATTTCACTTTAACTTGATTTTTTTTTTTTCCTCTACATTTTTTTTAAGTTCTGTATACTTTCTGGACATTTAATGATGAAGCACTTAAGGATCTTCCAGAATTAAAAACTTGATTTCACTAATTCCTGTTTCTGTGTCTAGGATTTAATCATTTAAATAATGAGCAGGCATATATTTATATCAGCTATACTTCAGTTCTAAAACTTAAGATTATGAGTGTTTATTTCTGATGATTGCAATCCATTAATTGAAAGTATGCAGTAAAGTATTTGATCGTACTCTCTGGAGAAGTTTTTCAGTTGGTGCTTCATGTATTTGCGTAGTGTACAGCAGCTAAAAAGGTCTGTGAAATGAGTTTATCCACTAGGTCAGAATGTTCCTGACCTAGTGCAAGTTATATCCATGGGAGGAGGTTGCAGAAATCAAAACTAACTTCTTGGGTTTGTGAAGACTGTACAACCAGTAGAATGTGAAAAAACATGGAAAGTTCATGATGATGTATCACCTTGATGTATCAAAGTTCCTAGAAAAAAATTGTTGCTGTGTAAATTGCCAGTTTTTTCAATACCAGGCAGACAGATGTGACAGCTGTTTGAAGGAAGCGGGAGTAAGGGAAGAGGGGGCACAGGGAAAGTGGTCATAGAAAATATAACAGTTGCAGGACCGGGCTTAAAAATGGTGATTTACTGAAAAATGTGAAATGTAGTGATTTATGCCAATCATCGAACTTCCACAGGATGGCAGTGTTGTAACATTTTCATGGCAGAGTAAATGATTTATATTATAATTAATTCTTCAAAAAATGAGTTTCCTACAGTAAAAATGTATTTCATGATACAAGAGAGCATGTATCAGTAGCTAGGCCAAGTAATGCAATATAGATGCTTGAAAGAATACACCAGAGAAGACATGAAGTGGTTGGAAGTATCATCACGCTCACTTCTATGACTTCTGGAAAGTATACAGTACCCTGGGAGCATAATCCCCCAGAGGCACCACACAGGTGGTATGGAAACAATACCGCTGGTTAATGGTGCACTTCCCAAACCTGTTCTCATGGAGGTTAGCAAAGGATTGTATGAGAATAGGAATCTCTTCATAGGATCAAGGCCATAACAAAGACAGTGGTTTACAATTTGTAGGAGCCTTTAAAAATCTGGTAGGTGGATTTTTACCATTTGCCACTGGAAGAACAAAAGTTCATTTGGACTTTTAAGGTGGCTGGTTACTTTAAATGTAATCAGACTCATGGCTGTTCAAAGCTGGTATTTCTCTCCTCTCCTCTTCTTCATCCTGGAATACTGAGGACCAAAACCCTGTCAAAATGAATATATGAATCTTAGTGCATGCATAATAATAATTCAAGATATTAATATTAATAATGTTCTTGTTCTCCACTTTTTGGAGGGCTATGCATCTCGATGGCTGATACAAATCCATTAATACGTATGCTTAATATTAATTTTTAATTCTACTGCTTTTCAGTTTCTTGGTGTGCGTTTGCTTTCATATTAAAAAAAGAGCAAGAGTACCTCCTTGCGTTTTTGAAATAGATATTATGGATTGTTAAGAGGTTTTGCTTCTTTGAGTTCTCTGCATATAAAAGGTTTCTTTAGTTGCTTATTTTCTGAGAGCTCTTTTCTATCCATGATCCTTGAAAATAAGATGGGAAGAGAAAACTGCTTCCAAGTTTTAACATCTTAGGTAAATGGTTTATTTCCCTAGGAGGAGACAAAACAGTGGAATTAAGAGCAATGCTTTGCAACTTCCTCTAAAATTATGTGCAGTAGACAGGTTTATTCTGGTCAAAGGAGAAAAAAAGGAATTAGCATGGCTGACATATTTAGAATTACACCATTCTGTTTCAGCATCACTGAATTTGGTGGGAGGATGGACTCTCTATGAAACCAATGCATTTTAAAACATATGGATTCATTCTCTTCTCATCTTTCTCTTCCTCCCCTTCCCACACTGTTTGTTTTTTTTTTTTTTTCCTAGCATATAGCACTTTCTACATTGTGGGGTTAATATTATCGATGCAGATACCTTTTGTGGGATTCCAGCCAATTAGAACAAGTGAACACATGGCAGCTGCAGGTAAGAAAATTCAATGCCTGCTTCCAAACAGCCTGCTTAGCACAAGAAAACCTCAAGCCCATGCAGCTTTGTTTCTTCATGTTAGAAAGAACACATACTAGCAAACCAAACTGTTAGAAAGAGGTACACTTTAGTGTCTGTAAGGAAGTTTTCTTTCCAATTGTCACATTATCCTTTGTGTGAGTTAATGGAAGTAAAATGCCTCTATAATGCAGGATCAGCTACACGTTTTGACAAGTACTTACTTTGCACATTGGTAATCTGTGCTGTTTTGCAATATAACGTTGCCTTCAAGCACTGGAAAGCATTCCTCATTGGTAATCGCAGCTTTTACTAAGCGATTTGGGTTTAAAGTTGAAAGGTTTTGTATTTTTTCCAAGTTGGTTAAATACAAATTACTTCAATTACTAATCAGGAGACTGATTTTTAAGTAAGTAATTTCAAACTTGATTTTTTTAAATTACTTTAAGGCGATTTTTCAACAGTTGTTAATAGACATCCTGATTTCTTGACAGCAGTAGCCTCTGCTGAGACTGATAGTTTTATGTTTAACTGCATACATTTTGTGTTATAGTTGAGTTTGTTAGATTCTTCAAGTTTTTTATGTGTAGTCACTTACCAAAATATATTTGGGACCGCAGCTGGAATATCATTAAAATTTAGCAGAAAATATTTGTGAAAATGAAGATTTATTTTTTTTCCTCCAGCTATATAGTAGAAAAAGTAAAGCTTATCAAACCGTTTTTTGCATCTGAATGATTTTACATTTATTTAGTGAGTAGAGTTGGTTTTTTTCTCTAGGAGTTCAGAACTAATGAATGTCAACATTGTAAACCTCAAATTTGTTGTTAAATTAAAGAAACACTGTACACTTGAGTTCTGTTTTCTTTCTTCTGCCACCTACCCCTATTTAATTCAGGAACAAAGAGGTGGTAGGTGTTGGAGCTCTTGATATAACAAGTAAAGTATGTTTTGGAGAGTATTTTCTCTCATTGAAAGTTTCTGTGATTGCAAGAAAGGTTATTTTCAGGAAGTGATTTTATACTAGTTTTTAGATTTGAGGGTGTCCCGTAAGTTTTAAACAGAAACGTTCCTCTCTCTTTAGGTGTTTTTGCGCTGCTGCAGGCCTACGCATTTTTGCAGTATCTGAGAGACAGATTAACAAAACAAGAATTTCAGACATTGTTCTTCTTGGGTGTCTCATTAGCTGCTGGTATTGTGTTCCTGAGTGTCATCTATTTGACATACACAGGTAAATAAAACAGGTAAAAAAAACACCCAACCAACAACCAACTAACTGAAAAACACTTTGTAATCATTCCAATATTTTGGGTTTACCAACAATCAACATAATGATTTAAGAAGTCGGAGTAGGTGAGGAACTAACTATAGCCAAAGCGTATTCTGGAGATACCTGTAGTTAATCTATTCTGAATAGCATTGATGGTCAAAGTTAGTTTGCTTACTGAGTACTTGAATCTGATATCTGTAGGACTACAGTTAATCTGTAAAAGCTACTTAATTTCTGTGGTTCAGCCTCCAGTCTTTAAGCCAGTTCTACACAGTCTCACAAGAGCAAGCTTGTCTTTCCTTGGTTGCCATTCCCAAGTGCCTCACTGCCATCTGCTGATAATATGATGCACTTCCTTGGTTATCGACACCATACTTCCTTCCCCTGATGGGGAAATATAAAAAAGCAATCTTATCTTCCTAGCTATGTGTTACCCTTGCCAAAATTGACTTCTCTTCGGTTTTAATTGAATTATCTTATTATTATAGAGTCATAGAATAGTTAGGGTTGGAAAGGAGCTTAAGATCATCTAGTTCCAACCCCCCTGCCATGAGCAGGGACATCTTCAACTAAACCATGACACTCAAGGCTCTGTCCAACCTGACCTTGAACACCACCAGGGATGGAGCATTCAGAACTTCCCTGGGCAACCCATTCCAGTGCCTCACCACCCTTACAGCAAAGAATTTCTTCCTCAT
>JANRGW010053931.1:0-12284 GCA_024733675.1 Psilopsiagon aymara | reverse complement strand
GCCCCGACCCCTGCCCTATCGCAGAGATAACGTTATCTCCGCCTGCTCCGGCTCCTGGTGCCAGGGAGGGCGAAGAGGAGGGGAGTCCCGGCTGCCTGCCCCGAGCCGCTGCCCTGCCGCTGTGTGGGATGGGGATGTGAGATCAGTGTGTCCCATGGACAGCCTCTCTTCCCTGCTCTCCAGTGCGCAGGGCTCCTTGTATGTCCCCTCTCCAGCATCCAAACTGGGTCTTCCCTCAGGAGCAGTTAGCCACAGCTAAGCCAGCTGATGAAGCACCGGGGTAGATAAAGACGTTATCCACCAGAGGTGCGTTTGTAGTGGGCCTTGGACAGAGGCTTTGGGCAGAAATGAGTTACTCCATAAATAGAGAGAAAAATTACAGACAAGCATGGACATCCTCACTCTGGGAAAAATGACAACACGCAAGGACTGTGGATGTGCAGGGCTCCTGCTGTGCTGGCATTTAATAAGCACGCGTTGGGAAGCGATGCCAAAGCTGAAAGCCCAAGGGACCTTTGGGACACAGCAGCAGCCTGGAGCATGACAGGAATGTGCTGCATCCTGCTGCTTGATACCATGGCCGGGTGGGGAATGCTGCCCTTATCTGTCCTGTGCTCACCCAGCCTGGGGCTGGCCGTATTGTTTCAGGGTCCCATGTCTCTGCTGTAATCTCAGGCAGAATGGTGTTTGCTCGGGGCTGTTTCTAATGCACTGCGTATTGTCCTCTCAAGCGAATTGGACAAAGTGATGACAAGGACCTGGTAAAAAAAGGTTCTTGTATCACTGCTCAGCTATGTAGGGCACTGGCGGCCTCCTGTCACTGGGACGTTAGGGCTTTCGGTTGGGGTCTGGCACTTGCTGCTCACCCTCCCGGAGGTGATTAGAGGAACACGTCAGCCGAACTTTCCACTGTATAAACAGTTGAGATTCCAAGGTTAAAGTAAAATGATTTTAAACCCTGTCATCTTTCTGGTATTGCGAAAACAAAGCGTTCAGAAGTGCCAGTGCTCATCTCTGTTCTGCGTTCTGCCCTTGACTGCGAGCACCACAAGGTGCCTCTGACTCCAAAAATCATCTTGAAGATCCTTCATCCTGGGGCTCTATTCTGCAGAAACCTGAGGACTGCACCTCCTCCTTCTCATGGCACACAACATTACCAAGTAACTTCCCGTTTGGCCCTAATGTGCTGCCAGATTCACCTTAAATGGGATAAAACTTGCTTACAGGGGACAGATTTTCCTCAGCCATGTGATAGAAGGGCATTGTGCAAGGGAGAAATTTCAAATGGATCCATTCTTTTCAAGCCAGAATTTTTGTTTTTATCAGTTTTGTCCTGTCAATCTCTTTGCCACGAGCTCCTGACAAGGCAGCTGGAGAGAAAAAGCTGTTCCCAGTTCACTTGCCCATCCTCCAAGCCTCTGCTACAGTGAACAGTCAGGCTCAAACTGTCTCAAATGTTTGGAGTGGGGGAGATTTTTTTTTTCCACTGTTCTTCAGTGAGTGGCTGGGGAGATTTTACTTGAACTCTCCTTAAAAATTCCTCTTCAGGCAGAGTCCTGGAACATTTCACCTCCAAAGATGAGAGCTATGAAATGCTGGAAAAGGAGCAGCTCAAGGGCCACTAGAAAAGCCACAACAGGAAAACCAACAGCAGGAATAATTGTGGGGCAGGACAGAGTGGTATTGGAGCCTTGAGCATCTTGTGCTGCTTATGCTGGTTTCTGAGGTGAAATGAAAGTCCTTCCTGTTTCAATTTCCATTTTCAGCATCACTCCTATTGTTCAAACCCCACTCCTGTCCCAGAGCCCTGCCACTATCCCCAGATTGCTCTGAGCCCCAGAACAGGCACCTAACATGGGATTTTGCCAATGGAAATAATCCCATGAATTGAGGATCCAGGAGCAACAGAACAAGCAGCTCTCAAGGGGCACAGCATCTCTCACATGCTGTCCTGGTACTGCAGGACTCCGCTGGCTTTCCTGCCCCTTTCTTTGCCTTTGGATCTCCCTGTGCTGGTATTGGCCCTGATGAAACCTGACTCACGTTTTGCTTTGTGTCAGCTCCCACACCAGCCTCCGTGCAGCAGCACAGAGGGAATGAAAGTGGAGGATTTTCCTTCCGTGCTCTGTTTGGGGGGTAGGTGATAGACAAAACCCAGCTTAGGCATAAGTCAAGTGCTGGGCACTGGTAGCAGCAGTCTAGCACCCCAGGGATGCTTCCTCACCCCAGAGATGCCGCATCCTACTCTGTTGAGCCTTGCATCCCACTAACATCAGTGGAAATAAGAGAGAACTGAACTGGAACACTTCACTCCCACCTACTATGATGGAAAAGCTTGACAGGGCACAAATGGGCAAACCCAACCTGGCCTCACAACGTGTGTGCACCAAGGTCCTTTCCCTCAAGAGGGAGGCAAGAATGTTTTGTCTCCAGCAGTACCATGTATGTGCTCAAAGCCTTGTCGACAGAAGCAGCTTAAGAAGAGAGGTCCTGAGGAGATGAGCATTTTGCAGTGGTTATCGTTCTAAGATGAGAGCTGTCTTTTCCTAGATCTGGATAAAATAGCCCAGTCTGTGCTGGACTGGGCTACTTACTGTGAAAGTAGTTATATTTAAGCAATAAATGCAGCTTTTAAGTCCGGGTCAGTCACTTCCTGCAGCCGCTGCAGTGCATCCTCATAACCTTGCCAGCCCCGTGCTATGCACACAACACAACATGCATGTTCACTTCCACTACCTTTTATGGCCTCTTTCACAGCGGAGTCGACAGGAATAATATTCTTCTCCACCAGCTCCAAAGGACCCGGCCTGAGAGCAATCTTTTCATTGAGATCATCTGCCAGTCGGGCTCTTTTCAGCTTCATCTGAGTAGACTGAATGGACCCCTCTGCAGCTGAGTCTAAAAGGCCAAATGGAAGGCATCAGTTTGGGACCTGGGGCACCTCTAAGCACAGTGCACAATGAGAATGTGCTTTCGCTTCAGCACAGCCAAAATCTGGGCTGCAGCCAGATGGCTCAGTGCACAGCAGGAGCTGCTGTGAGGCAGGATGGGGCTGATGGGATTTGAGACACAGGTCCTCCTCTGAGCCTGAGGTCCAACTTCTCATTCCCAGGCAAAAGCCTTTGTCTACTAGCCTAGGCTTGCAAACACATCCTGCAGCTGGGGCATCCTCCTCGAGGATCAGGAATTATCTGCAATGGGAACTTCATTAGCAAACTCCCACTAATGTAGGGGCCAAAGTGGACTCCAGCTCATGCCTGCTAGGAGCCCATTGGCCCTTGCTGGCGAATGCAGATGGATCTCTACTTCTGGGGAGAAGCTGCAGAAATGAACCATTGACAGTGTTTGACAGATGGAGTAGACATCTTGCACTGGAAGAAAAAAGGCTGAGGATTTGGGAGTAGACATTTGGAGGCAATGTAACAACAGTGCTCCAGGACTTCAGGTTAAAAACAAGCTGCAGAGGAGCATAACAAAGGCAGCTAGATCTGGAAACTACAGCCCTACCAAACCCAGCTGAGAAGTCCACAGTTATTGAGTGGTGACATAAGAGTAGCCAATTAAACAGACATTTCCTGAACAGAGGTCTTTTGGCTCCTCTGGTGGCACAGGCATGAGTAGTGAGGTAGTGGGATTCTAAAATAGACCACGTGTATACCCTTGGGGGTCTAAAGTAAGAAGGGCTGCATCTGGGTTGTGCTGTCTTCAAAGACTGGAGCCTCTTCTCGAGGAAAGACTAGGCAGCAGAAGTTACAGGGCTTGATACCGTGGAACAGTTCTCTGCAGGAGGTCAGGAGAGCTGATCCAGGGTAACTTCTGGCCTCAGACTATACAGGCCAGTAAACACTCTTGAGGTGAGCAGTAACTGAAGGTGTCCCTGTAAAGCATTTAGATGATGTGAAGCCTCAGTTGGCCAGTTTCAGTCACCTCTAGGTGCTGTTATGAATCCAGTAGACACGTGAGTCCATGATATGCCAGGGTACGTGTCCTGTATGCAGAGGTGTGTGTGGAGCGTGGAGCAGCACAGCCAGCTTGTTCAGAGTGTCTGCTCCAACTCTCCTCTGGCTGTGTCTGCCTGGCCTTGCCCATGCCTGGTGACTGCAGCTGCCCCCACATCTGGTTTACAGTCCCCTAACTCCTGTAGTGCTTCTATGGTTTAACCTAAGGGAAAGACACATTCCACCTGATTGACAAACAAGCGATGGCACTAGCTTGTTCTAGGGATGGACATCCAAGGGAAAAGCAAGGCAGTGGCAGCGATCTGGAATGGGTCCCTGCTCAGCCCTTCTGTGTGGCAGAGGAAAAAGAAATATGGACTTCATCCATGCTGAGAGCAGAGGCCAGCAATTACAGTTGCCAGAGAGTGATCTGCTTCTTCCAGGCATCTGACGGGACTCCAGGAGAGAGGTTGCATCCTCCCTGGCTCTAAGGAGCTCGGTATCTCTGGAGATAACAGGGGACACCACAGTGTTCCGCTGTCTGTGATGAGATGCAGCAGAGCTGTGCCAGCTCTCTGGCTAGGAAAGGACACCGGGATGGGACAGGGGAGAGGTGCTGTGGCTCATGGACTGATAGCAGGGCTCACCCTATTCGTACAGCTGTGCTTGGCATGAGCTGGCATGTAAAATATCCAGAATTATGGAAAAACAAAAGACGTCCATCTTTGGGATGCATTGCAGCCACCAGCTACAGGGATTTCAGTGCCCCGGACAACTAGTGCTCTGGGTATGCTTTTCATGAGGGTCACACATTGGCACCTCTGTCTGAGTCCTCTCTTACAGCTCTTCTCTACGGTATTTTACACTGGTCACTGCCAGAGATGAGAGAACGGTTAGATAACCTTCGGGTCCTGCATCCTGAAGACCAGGACTGAATTCCATACAACATGTGTCCCTTTTGAATCTGCCCCTCATGAGCAGCTGGGATAAAGTTAATCCCAGTAAGAGTCCTGAAGGGAAGCCAAGTGGGGCAGGAAAGGCATGAGGCACAAGGCAGGAGACACAAGGTGTACGTGGGAGAAGCTCAGGCAGTCTTACCTTGTAAAATGTGCATATTGACCAGGTCTGATCTCTCAGGCCTGCTTCTGATCTTGTGCTTGAGATAATCTTCAGTCTGCAGGACACAAATTCAGAGAGTTACCTGAGTAGAGCTGCAGTAAGGTACAGAGAGCATCTGCCCCTGTGCCACCCCATGGTTCTCTTGGATTAATTACAATGTTCACTATACCCACTCCTAAGATGTCTCCTTTCCAATGTCCCTTGGGTTTCTCATGCTTGGAAGAATTACAAGAGCATATGGGAAGAATGAGATCTATTCAACGGGCAGGTGGATCTTCTCCTAGCTTAGCATACCATGTGGCCTTTGAGAGCTGCACCAAGGCAGCTCCAGAGTGTATGGTTAGTGATGGTTTCTGAGGCAAGCCTGGAACTCTCAGACTGAGCAGGCCATGAAGATTCCCAGGCTCTTTACCGAGTCAGCCACGAGGCTTGGTCTTCCTGCAGCTAAGTTAAGGTACAGAAATAAATAGGACCAAAAAATGTACATAGTTCAAAGAGGTTAAAATCTTCAGGATAAATATGAAAGAGCAGTACAAGCAGCTGTAGCAAAACTGGGAAACCCACAGTACAAAATGTACAGGATCAGAGAAAAAGATTTCATAAGGATTTCTGTAGGCATGACAAGGCAATGGAAAGTGCTGTCTGTGTTCCATAAATTGGAGAAATAATTATGCATGCTGCTGGGATGGCTACAGGGTTTAATGCATTTTTAAACAATCCTCACTAAGAAGACAGATAAATGGCTATCTTTCAATCAGATGACTAAGCCAAGAACCTTCAGCAGCAAAAGAGAAGAAACCCCAGTTATCGGGTTGAAGAACAGGTTGGAGAATATTCAGATGAGTTAAATGTTCCCAGTTTGAGATACACAAGAGTAATATCCGTGTGTCTCCAGGAAACTGGGCAAGACAGAGCATAATTTCTTGCTTTAAATGAAATGGAGAGAAGAAACAAGAAATTCATAAACCAGTCAGCAAGATATTGGTCCAAGCAATCAAAGAGTCTTTAAACAGATTTTGAAGATAGAGAGGAGGTGAGTAACAGCCAGGATGGATTCATCAAGAACAAGCCACATCACACCAACCTTATTTCATTCTATGGACAGCTGACAGATTTCTGTTACAGGAATAAACCATGAATGTCATGTAGCTTGTCTTGAAGCATGTTTTGACATTATCTCACATGTCTTTCTCACAGGCAAGCCAGAGAAATTTGGTCTGGATAAGACTAACATAAGAAAGGAGTGTAGCTGTGGGTCACCAGAGGAATTAGGAATGGCTCACAGTCTAAACAGAAGAATAGGTCGAATCGCATTACACAGCAATTTTTTTCTACTAGCCAATACATTCATTACTGTGTTGGAGGATAGAAAATATACTGCTTAGCACTGAATCATTCAGGGCTAACGGATTACAAAGCAACATGGTTTGGAGTAATTGAAGAAATGATCTGAAGTAGTTCTGATCCAACTGCAAGGGCGTTTGGAAAGGACTGCATTCAGGTCACAGCTGATTCTACACTGGGGTGAATGAAGACTTTATCCACCAGAGATGCTTTTGTAATGGGCACTGGACAGTGGCTTTGGGCAGAAGTGAGTTACTTCATAAAAAGAGAAAAAGCCATAAATGGCTCTGGAAAACCTTGTGCTCAGCAGCAGAACCATGTCGACCAACCGGCAGCTTTCCAGGAGACACAACAAATGGTTTCAGATGGGCCCTAGGAATAACAGCCTCCTGTTCTGTGCCCTGCATCTGAAGGATCCATGTGAAAGGCCTGGATGACAGCTACAGGAATCATTCTAGAGCCAGAAATGGGCTCCATGGGGAGAGGCTGAAGGGAAGGGAGGTTGGTCAGGCCAGAAGTGAGATGGCTACAGAGAAATTTTGTGCAAAATACTTTTTAAGAAGTGCTACAAGAAAAAAGCTAAGCAGTTGTGCATGTGCATGCATGGAGAAGAAAGAGCCATGGGCTTCAGTTTGAACAGAGCATGGGCAGGGCGCTGGGTCCACTTCCTAAGAGCGCAGGTTAGAGAGCAGGGGGCAGCTGCTATGGGTGAGCTGGCTGTTGGTGGTCAGGGATGACCCAGCTGGGGCTGGCTGCTCAGGGGCAGAGGAATGACAGCTTTTCCTCCCTGCCATGCTTGCTGACTGCTGGAAAGAAGTGCTCAAGCCCCTCTGAGCCCCAGGGAAGTCATCCTGCTCCCTGTCCTCCAACCCAGTAAGCTGTTATGAGGCATTGACTTCAAAGGCTGTGCACTGGCCCGATGCCAGCCTCTAACATCGCCAGTGACATGTTTAAACAAATAACAGACATTTTATTTACTGAAGTCTTTACCATTACTTCTCCTTCCCCTTCCCCCCCTAGGTTTTCCCCAGCTTATTTTCACCAGCACAGTCCCTTGCTTGGACCATGTCTATGTATGCCTGGTTCCTATGAAGGTCAGAGCCAGCTGGTGTCTGCACCTGAATGCAGTTAAATTCACCTAATGCAATTCTAGCTAATCCTCAGGTCAGGTCCTGACTTGGGCTAACCTGAACTGCTGACCCACAGATGTGGCGTTGTCCTTGTCAAACGCAGCATTCACACTGCATTACCCTGACTTTCTGCTCAGGTTTCAGTTCCTTTTGACCTTTGCTCTTTATAAGCTGCATTTGTGTCGCTGGGGTGCAAATGGTGGAGAAAGACTTCAGATGTGTTTGGGGTCTATTTTAGTGTCAGCTGGAACAAAAGAGCTTTCAAACACATGAAAGCAGTTCTTGTTATCTGCTTTCTGTTTGCAGAACATTGGTTTGGAGGAGCATCAGCCAAACAGCAAATGCCATTGAGTAAGTATCTGGAAACAGCTGCTGCTCCTTCCCTGTCACAGCTCGAAGCAGGGCATCCTTGCAAAGGAGTGTGTTTGTTATGGGCTGTGCTCATTAATGTTTTCATTAGCATGGTCTGAAAATGCAGTTTGGGAGAGACTAGAGCATCCTTCCCTTTCCCTAGGCAAGTAGCCAGTGAAAGCTTTAGGAGAGAAAGACAAAGAGACACAGATGTATACTTGAGCTGTAAAATATATGACACTTCAGGGATACTCTGGATTGCTTGAAATTCTGTAAGAGCACTAATTTTTCAGAGTCATGCTGTGTTTCTTACGCTGGCCGTTTATTACCACAGGAGACTCAGGGCGAGTGATGTGGAGTGTGTTTAAGTTCAGATGAGCACTCCTCCATGTTTCACAATCATTTTTCCTTGCAAAAGTCCTTTCTTGTACACAGATTAATGGAACAAACTCTTTGTGTTCAAGCAAAACCTGCATGACTGAGTGTTCCTTTTTCCATGGATATCCCTCCAGCTTGGTCAAGGCTGGATGGTGGGTGCTTGGAAAACCAGTCTGATTTCCCACAGAGTGGTCTCATCACAGGGTTTCAGTGTGTTCTGGAAATGCCTAGTTATCTCTGCCTTCAGCAATATTTAGGGAAGCCTAAGTGCAGTTAGACAACAGGGCCAGAGGGGGCCTGGCCCACTTAGCCCCTTGGATGTTGTGTGTTTTAATAGCCATGTTGCACTGCAGAGCTGAGAGCCAGGCTCCTGCCTGATGACAAATGTGAGTTCCCTGGGGACTTGCTCCGGGTGACAGAGGGCATCTGCAGGCGTCCTGCATGCTTGCTGAATAGTTAGGCTCCTTCAGCCCTGTTTGCTGCTGGCCCTGCTCTAACTCTGCTGAGGACTGGACACCAGTCAGGGCTGTGGACCTGGTCCAGAGACTTCAGCTGCTTGGATGTTCACTGGAAGGACTGCTGATGCCATGTGAACTGTTCCCTGCCCACAGTCTCTTGTGAACCCCAAGTGATGTTATAAAACCCTATAGCTCAGGGCGCAGATGCTCCCGAGCATTTGTGAATCCTGGCCTGTCCCCACCATGTCTGGAAGCAGGGCAGATGCTGTGACCCTCATCCTTGGCCACAGGGCTTGAATAAAGGATGCCAGAGCAGGGGACAATGGTGGAATGTGCTGTCAAACCCCGCAAGTCATGCAGAGCAGGCCCACATGTCCCCTCACTGGGATGGCTGCAGGAGTTACCTTGGCTCGCTCCAGACTTTTTCGCTGCTCATGGAATGAAGATGGGCTTTTCAGTGCTGCAACAGGAAAGAGAGAGGAGCAGTCAGCACAGGAGTGGAAGCAAGCAGCTACCAGGGTATTCAGCAACAGCATTTTAATGAGGGTTATATAAATAGCAACACAAACTAGCCGTTCCCTTATTGCACTGACTAAAAATAACTCAGGAAAGCTCTGGGAAATCCCTTGCTCCCAGCCAGTCCATGGATAGAGAGCATGGGGAGCGCAGGAGGCACATGGGCAGGGAGAGGGTGCAGGCTTTGAAACACAGTGCTCTGTGGCACGCATCAGAAAGCAGATGTGGCTTTTCCTTGAAGTGCTTCCTGCAGGTCGTGGAAGGCACCAGAGCCCAGAAGATGGGTGTGGGAAGAGCTACAACCTGAGAGGGGACCTCATCTGCAAGAAAAACCTGCAGGTGATGGAGACTTGAGCCCAGCAGGAAAACTGCCTGGCCTCTACCATGTTCCAGTGAGGGGGTTTCTGTGCAAGGTCTCTTGTCCCTCCTCCATCGCTGACCTCCACTCCATCTCTCACTGGATGTTGGTCCTATCCTCTGCCCAGAAGCATCTGTGTGACTTGGGGCCTCCCTAAGCAGGCAGCTGCCCGGTCAGCTACCAGGCTGCAGACCATGCCCTCAGCATCTGACACCAAGGGGGGTTAACCCCCATGGAGTCCCAAAAACCAGCCATTGATCCCTGACTCTTGGACCAGTGAACACCAGCCCCATGGAGGAGTCTGTATTGGAGTCATGGAGAACCTTGAATGTTTCCTTGTTTACTCTGGTTCAGTAGAAATAGGAGTAGAATTTGCATGGTGAAGGGGTTAATATTTCTGAGATCCTGCAAAAATTCTATTCTGGTTGTATAAGAGGCAAAATTAACTGTTCCCATTGGGACAGGGAAGGGGAAGATGTCCTGACCCACAAAACCAGCCTGCTACAACTCTGTTGGCAATAGGAATTCTCTTTCGATCTTCTGAATGGGATCCAGTAAGGACAGAAACTATTTCCACATAGGACATTTTATCCTCCATCAGTCTAGGGGAGGATTAAGAGAAGACTTGGGGCAGATGGGTAATGTTTGGGGGCCCTCTGTGTTGGCTTTTGTTAGGCAGCCCCCAGTGTAACCCTTATAAACCCCAGTAAATCACAGTAAACCACTGTGTCAGCCCATTCCTGCTCCTGACATGGGAAAACAGACATACAGACAAGCATTACTGCGCCATGCTCCAGTGAGCAGCCATGAAGACTTGTGAGTTTTAATCAGAAGCAAACTGAAATGATGCACACAAGAACATGAAGTTAGCAAGAGAGATGACTTTTCCAGCCCCGCTGACTGTGAAGTACTGACATAGGTAGTGTGCTATGGGCATCGACCAAACGCCGTGCTGTTCAAGAGGAACATGTTGCAGAATTTAGTAATTTACCAAGATTTTTGGAGGAATTATGTGGATGCTGCAGCTTGTATTAGTCTGCAAAACAAACAGAGACATTGCTAGCACTTGTTACTCAGACAACTTGTCAGGGGATGACATGTCAGCTTGAAATGGCTGAGGGTCTGGAGGTAACAGGGCAGAGTTGCTGTGCTTGATATTGATAATCTTGGGACTCTTGCCTCTAAGATTTCAGTTAGAGGGTGAGGTGGTGGCTGTGTGCAGCAGGAGTCTTCAAGCACAGCTATTTCTCAGCCCATTGCTCTATTGGGAGCCTTGCCTTGAGAGGAATCCTTGATGCTGCAAGCTGCCTCCCCTCCTCCTGGGTGGGTGAGCAGGGTCTGGCGGGGGCCTGGAGCAGGTGTCTGTGCAGGTCTAGAGAGAGGGGTCACCCGTGCTGAGCCCCACAGCCTGTGTTTGTGCAGATGACTCCATATATTCTTGGTTTAAAATGCTTTAGCTGGGCCTGTACCAGCTTCACCAAGACAACAAAACCATGTGTTGGTACATGACCTGGAAACGTCCTACTGAGTGAGCCTGAAGAAGGGGGCAGGCTCTGCTCTCACCTGCACATCTCTTGTGCATCAGGAGCTTGCTGCATGCCAAAGAATCTGATCTCCCTTTGCAGATCCTCCATACACAGAGTCACAGGGCTACAGGAACTTGGAGGCCGCTTTTGCCTGCCAATCTGTGCCTGTCTCTATTGCTAGAGCCCTTTTCAGCAGTGTGGATTGTTTTGCCAGCCCTTTGTTCAATTTACAACATGAGAATGTCTGACAATCTGATTCCAGCTTTGAACCTGAAGCCTTGTGCAATGCTGCTGCTCCTGAGCATCCTTCTTTAGGCAATTTCCTGCCTTCTCCAGTGATGAGGCCATCTGGAGGTTTCCCATTTCTTAGAGGAACAGCCGAAGAAGTATGAACAGAACTGAGGTATGCAATGGCATTAATCTTTTCCAATCAAGCCAAGCACAGACTGGGCTTTGGTAAGGCTATTCTTCTTACTGTTATGCTCAGGTAATGCTGATACTTCTCTCTGTGCTGCTCTCTTGGATGCCAAAACCCAGAAAGGCTCCTAAGATGTATTCCAATGGTTTGTGCTTGCTGTGCTCTAGCTGCACTGCTGAGCTCAGGAGGCTCTGAGGCACCAACTCCCTCAACTCACCTTCCCACAAGGCTTTCTACAAATCTTTTATCCAATGCTATTCTCTTACTCTGACCTTCTGTCTCTCTGGTGTCTGTATAAAATGCATCACTTACAAAAAAAAAGTTTCTCTGTCCTGGGGTTGTATCAGCAGAAAATGTATGCAATGGGTTGAAAGCAGTCCTTGTGCAAAATCCAATGTGCAGTGTGGGATCAAGTGCATGCTCCAAACCTGATACCAAACCTGCCTCTCACCATGGAGACCAGCAATGCCCATCTTTACTCTTTCCAGAAGGGCGATTCACAACCACTGTGGGTTGTAGCCCTATGGGTTCATTTCTTGCCCTCCTGCAAGAGGGTCCTGTCCTGTCCTGGTGCTACACCTGGAGCCAACCTCACCCACTGAGAGCCAACATGGCGTGGGAAGGTGTCACAGTATCCCAGATTGCTTTAGGTTGGAAGGGACCTTAAAGCCCCTCCAGCTCCAACCCCTGCCACGGGCAGGGACACCTTCCATAGAGCAGTTGCTCCAAGCCCCTGTGTCCAACCTGG
>JANRGW010053925.1:0-34735 GCA_024733675.1 Psilopsiagon aymara | reverse complement strand
CTCATAGCAGCCTTCCAGTATCTGAAGGGGGCCTATAGGGATGCTGGGGAGGGACTCTTCATTAAGGACTGTAGTGATAGGACAAGGAGTAACAGGTTCAAACTTAAAGAGGGGAAGTTTAAATTGGATATGAGAAGAAATTCTTTAGTGTAAGGGTGGTGAGGCACTGGAATGGGTTGCCTGGGAGGTTGTGAGTGCTCCCTTGCTGGCGGTGTCCGACGCCAGGTTGGACATAGCCTTGGGTGGCGTGGTTTAGTGGGAAGTATCCCTGCCCATGACAGGGGAGTTGGAACTAGATGATCTTAAGATCCTTTCCAACCCTAACTATTCTATGATTCTATGCATTTCAAATATAGTAACAATTCAGAGAGCCTGAAAATCTCATACTTTCTCAACCACTGTCTGGCAGCAGCACAGGCCAGCTGCCCTGTGGTGGTTGGAGAGGCCAAATGTCATAGCAGGCCTGGCTGGACAGTGGCCTCCTAGCAAGAGCACAGCCCTACTGTGCTGGAGTAAAGTGTGCAGGGCAGGCTCTGTGATGGAAGTCAGGGTGAGTGACAGTGAGAGTGAGAGCAGGTCCATTGGGATGAGGTTAAACCTGCAAGTCCAGTCAGGGTCAGGAACAGAAAGGCTGGGCTTGGGCGTCGCTGCAGTGTAGCTCAAGAAAGGCCTAAGACTGATGGACTGAACATAAATACAAATCCTGAGTAAAGAGGGGGAGCCCCTGTGAGCTTTTGCACAGCTCTCCGTTACGGCTCAACTCTGTTCATAGCAGTTTGACTCATGTTTACACGTCTGCACTGAGGGGTAAAAGCTTGCACAGCCTGTTGGTGAACAGGGAGCCCTGACACCAATTAACTCCCAGTTTTTCTTATGTCATGGGTTCAGCAGTAGCAGTCGTTTTTCTCCTTCTGTCTTTTTCCATCCTCCTTCAAAAACTGTTTCCTTCATAAGGAAAAGTAAGTTCTGCTGGACCTCCCTCTTGGTTGCTCAGGTTGTGTAAAAACTGGTGGTTCCCTAGGACAGAAGTAGCATATGTCCTATTGGTAGATAAAGAAAAAGATAGGGTAGAAATATAGGAACATTGTGTGGGACAGTTAGAAGAGAGAGGTAGGAGGATTTGGAGATTGTGTGTGATGGGAAGGCATCTTCAGGAACAGAGGGATAAAGCTGAAGTTTCTGTGGTGAGTGGAGATGTAGGGTGTAGGGCCAAATCTGTGGAAAACCAGGTATCATTAATTTTGTTGCTAGCAAAATAATAGAGCTTTTTATCATATGGGAGATGGCAAGAGCTGTTGATAAGGGAATTTGCACTGGATGCTGTCACACTTGCTCTGTGATCTTCATATAGTCATTTCTTTTCCTTTTGCATTGCTCTGTCTAGTCTGTACTGTCTGGCCAGTCTGCACACTCTCAAAGTGGATTATTTGAACTGAATCCAGGCCTAATATTTTAGCTGTCAGAAAATGATACATTAGGCTGGTGGGAGCCCAGATGACTAGATTGACTATTATCAGTTGGAAAAGACGGCACTTCCAGAGCTACTTCAGATTGTTTTGAACTGTGTCTGAAGATGCTTATTTCTCTCTATTAGGTATAAAGAGCCTAGGTGACTAGTTCATCCATCTGAAAGTTAGGAGCTGAGTTTTTAGCTTGAGGTAATTTTATTCTTTGACAGTTCCTGTCACAGTAGGCTCTGATTTTTTGCCTGTGGTATTGAAGGGCTGTTTCTGTGAAGATAAATTATCCAAACCCTTCCTTTGTAAAGAAAGGAAATTACATGTGTGTAGAGTGTAAGGAATCCTCATCTGTTGATGTAGACTCAGTGATGAGACACTGAAGATACTTGCATGGCTACTGTTCCTGCTTTGTCTTTTTAATTTGGATAAACTGTGGTGTAGTCTCTGCGTGAGGATTTGTTTTGGTGATTGCATAAAGACTTTTCCATATACTGTCACCTTCTGGTATATGCAACCCAGAAATTTTCTATACATGAACCACGTCATGAATGTGGGTATGTGAACTGGCTTCAGTTCAGAGGCAGATGAGCCCAAAAGTTGGGCTGTGTCGATGTGGCTGCATTGTTTCCAGGGACAGCTCAGCCTTGGGAGTTAGCTGTGCAGCTGTGCATGTGTAACTCGTAGCCCAAGCTAAAAACATCGGCCTGACATGACTTAGCTTTGTTGTGGCAGCCTGGGTTGTCTTCACTGTGTTACTCCAGGGAGCAGTGAAGAGTCTTAGTGGAAATAAGTCTTTGTGGCTTCGCGTGGGAATGGCCTAGTTCTGGCATGGCTAATAATGAGCTAATAAACAGTACATGACTCAAATGGTACAGCAAAACCCAGGGGGTTCTGCAGGAGACCGGGCTTTGTGTTCCTTTACTGAAAGCAGTCATTAGATCAGGGAGGCACTGGACCTTAACTCGCTTTGAAAGAAAAAACTCCTCAAGGAACACTGTGGAGCTGAGTGCTAGGACATGTTGGTGGCTGTGCAAGAGTCATGGCAAGTTCAGCCAACTGAGTTAATCAGGTTGGTTCAGTACTGATGATATTTTGCTGGTTTGTTTCCATGCAGAACCACTTATGTCTCTGCATCAGTCTTTAATTTTCAAGATTTCCAGGTTTCCAAGCCCTATATTTTTGAGGCTGCGTTTCCATTTTTCTGTGTTTATTAGCTTCACATTTCACGTCTGCTCCATTTATCCTAGTTGTTTTGATGCCAGCTGAGAATTAATCTAGCATGTTGAAATATCTGCAGTTGATTTAATATCTGAACTGAGTGTCTTGCTAGCGAGAAACACAGTTGTACATATATACAAACAGCTTCAAAATATGTGATCCTACATTTTAGAGGCACATTTAAATTGAGGGAGATGACATAGGTATTTAAACTTATCTTTTAATCCATCACTAGAGTGTGCTGTGACACAGGAACTATTAATTCCATATTTTGGAAATTTCTGTTGTGGTTTTGGGGTCATTTTGGGGGTTTCTTTAGTTTGGAAGTCTTACTCTGGAAAGAGCTTTTTCTCTATATTGAAACAGATTTGTTAAGTATGACTGACTACTTGGGTTCATTTATACTAGTGCTGTGAGTTCTTTGGATTGTGAGCGGGAAGAGGGTAGGTGTCAAATGTGCAGGAAGGTGAGCATTACTAAAGCAGGTGTATAAAAAGAGAAAGTTGAGAGATGACGCCAGAATAAAGGCATATAGTAAGTTCTACAAACATGCTGTTAATTAACAAACCAGCAAGCAAAAAATGGCTTTCATCAATTCCATCCTTCCTTTTCTCTGGTTCTTTCTTGCTCTTTATTATGTTACTGTCTTAAGTGCAGTAAAAGCTGGAAGCTGATTTCTCTAGATTTCAGCTAAAAAGTAGTCCCCTGCTGTTGAAATCATAGAATAATTTAGATTCTCTAGTTCAGCCTCTTGCTCAAAATAAGTCAGACTAGATCATGTTGCTAAGGGTCTGGTCCAGTTGAGTTGTGTCTGCTTCCAAGTGTGAAGATACTGCAGACTTTCTGGACAACTTGTCCTCATGTGTGATTGTCCCCATACTGGCATTTTTTTACAATCCTTATATCCAACCGGGATTTCATATTTTGCAGCCTGTGATGCTGCTTCTCTGTGACTGTGCACCTGTAAGAAGATTCTTGCTACATCTTTTCTCTAAACTCCATTTAGGCAGTTGAAGGCAGTAATGCCCTTGGCTGCCTCCCTTCAGGATTAACAAAATGCAGTTCTTCCTGTGGTATGTTCCAGCCCCTAATCTTTGTAGCCCTCCACTAGTCTTGTTCCAGCCTAACAGCATCCTTCTTGTATTGAGGAGCCCAAAAACGGATATGATACTCTGTATGTAGACTAAAAAATACAGGAGAGAGGGGAAGAATCACTTCCTTTGTCTACCTGGCTGCACTTTTCCTAGTATACCCCCATATGCAGTTGGACGCCTTTGCTGCAGAGGCTCATGCCTGTTCATCTTCAGCTTGCTGCCAGCCAGGACTCTGCAGGTCCTTCTCTGCCAAGCTGCTCTCTAGTCAGTCAGTCCCTGGCCTGTAGTGCTGCATGAGGCTGTTCTCTTCCAAATATGTGATTTTGTGCTTGCCTTTGAAATAAATGAGTTCTTGGTTGCCCATTTCTCCAGCCTCTTGAAGGCCTTCTGAATAGCAGCCTGGCATCCAGACTGTGGACTGCTGCACCCTCCCCACCTTCTCCCCATCTATCTGTGGCTTTGCTGAGAGTGTGCTCTGTTTTACCAAAGATGCTAAACAGGGTTGGTCCCAGCATTAATACCTGAGAACTGTCACTAGTATTTGGTTTCCAGTTGGACTTTGTGCAAGCCCTGAGGGCTTCAGTCCAGTCCATTTTCCAACCATCTGGTGGTCCATTTACTCAGCCTATATTTTTCTGACTGAGTATAAGGACAGGATAATACAACATGTCAATGGCCTTGCTGAAGCCAAAGAACATGGTAGCTGCTGCTCCCTGGTCGTCTACAGAGTCTGTCGTCCAATCACAGAAGGCAGCCAGGTTGGTCAGATAAAATTTGCCTTGTGTCATAAATGTGTGTCATAAATCAATGCCCAGTCCTGCATGCACTTAGAAATTACTTCCAGGTGCTTTTGCTCCCCAGTCTTCCCCAGGATTGAAATGACGTTGGCCAGTCTGTAGTTCCCTATATCCTTCTGGAAAATGGGTATAACATTTAGATTTTTCTAGTCATTAAGAAACCACGGTGGTTGGTTCACTGGTTTGTTTTTCTTCTCGCTAATATAGAAGCCCTTCTTTTTGTCCTCCACCTCTCTGTTGTTTCAGCTCCAGCCAAGCATTGACTTTCACAACTCTTCCTGTACACAGAAGCAATTATACTTTCCTCTGGTGTAGGCTGTCTGTGCTTCCATTGTTCGTATTTATCCTTTTTGAATTCCAAGTCCATGTAGGACTTGTTCATTCCTGCCAACCTTCTGCCATGCTTGTTGACTTAAGGCACAGTCAGATGATCTGGTTTTGCATTTGGAGGAGGCTCTCTCATTCTTTTCTTTGCAATGTTGGAGATAATTTTTTGTTTTCTCTCAGAAGATGATAAGTGGAAGATTTAGTATCATTCTCTGCAGCATAGAATTATAGAATAGTATGGGTTAGAACAGTGTCAATTTAGAGTGTTCTTCCTTGTACCTACGAGACCAAAACTAAAAGCTCATCCAGATAAGCTTTGTCCAGTGACATATGTGTTGGTAAAAGTATTTCTTTCAAATGGAGACAGTTTTTCTTTTTCCTCAGCCAGATACTTCTGATGTGTTACTGTGATCAGAACACCCTGGATTCTCCTTTCTCTTCAAGATGAAAAACTCCCAGCTTATAACTACTACAGCCTTCTCTTCAGTATTTTGTTTTATACTTCTGAATTTCCCACTGCTGTGTTCTGCAGTCGTATTGTTCATTTTTATCCTTTGCTAAATTAATAGCATCTCTTAATATTGTCTACTGGTTTGAGCTTTTCTGTTTATTGCATCCGTCAACAGTAATTTCTTTATATTTCTTTTGGTTAACTTATTGTCTGAAATAACAATTTACCTAGCTGTAGAGTGAGTAAGATAGTATTTAGGTAGCAGAGCCATGAGAAACTTGTTTAAAAAAATAATAAATTTGGTTATGTGGACCTTGACTCAGTATCTGATACTGTCAGTGTCTTGATGGGATCACCAATACTGAAAAAGGAGGGGAAGGATCATCTTGACTAAGATGAACTGTGCTTTCCAGCGGAAACACAAATCAGTATGGCCCAGCAAAAGGTTTATTTGCTGGGTTTTATTCAAGGGATTGACACTGCAGAAAGCCTCTTTTGAAATCCAGTGTTATGCCCTGGCAGCTGTTTCTGCAGATACAAATATCTTTTCCCTGAGCAGTTAAATTTGTGTTATTTGAGTAGTTAGCTGTTTGGTGGGCAAAGTTATGTTTTATGACAAAAACTTGGGCATGGCTCATTTCAATGCCATTTTAATGATGGATGTTGCTTTTCAGATTTTTTTTCTTGAGATCTTGCCATCATTGCTTAGTGGTATGAGTATGGTTATTGTTGACCTTGGAATTGTGTTCTGGGGAAAATATTCCAGGCAGAGAGCTTAGCAGTTACTGGAATTCTCTTAACTTTCTATAGATTTTTTTTTTCCTCCTTTCCAAGAGCTTGTGGCCACTTACAGAAGATTACCAAAGCCCTGAAGAAAATTGAGACTGATATATTGAAATGCTAACACCCTTACGAATTTTTTACAGTGCTGTAGAATTACTCAAAGAAGGCTGCTAGCATTTCACAGGATGTTGTAACACTTCTTTTGGAGTCCTGGAAATCAGACGTTGCCGCAGATAGGTCTTAAATAATGAGAATTAGGTCCCTGTCTTCCTACTGAGGAGTGGGTTTTCTGACAAATATACTTTCGTCGTATGACAAAAGCATACAACACACCATATCCAACTTCCTTTTATTGAGAGGTTAAAATTTTGCATCTGAATGAAGTGTCTTCCTGTTGGGAATGCTGATATTTCATGGATTTTGTAATTATTTTTTTTTAATCCTAGCTTTATGCTATTTGTATAAATGTGAGATTTGGTTACAGGATGTGTACTGAAAATCCATAATTTCTGAGCTTATGCTTGAAAATATAATTTACTATCGCAACACTGGTTCTTTTACACGAAACACTTAATTTGAAACAGGGCAGTTGTTTGTCATGTTTTTTTTATATTGCAAACATTTATAGTCAATGGTGTTAGCGCATAACTCAGTTGGGTATCTTATATAAATTTTTTTTATGGTTTTATTTTTTAAAAGCACCTTTGTTCAAATGCTCAAATGATATGAAATTCCAGATTTAATACCCAAGCTGAAAAACCATTACATACTGGTAGTCAAAAATGAGCATCATTGTCCCTTCTAGTCACTGTATCACAGTTAAGACAAATTCAGCATTACATCCTAATGCCTTTCTTCTGGAAAAACCCTACCCAGTTGTAATTGCCCATAGTAAATTTGTCCTTCACAGATGATGCAGGAAAATGCTCTGTCAGTGACTTTAAAACTCCTTTCCTATGTTTTTCCAGGAGCACCACTAGAAGTAGCCCACGCCTAGAAGACCATGTTCTAGATTCTCCACAGCTGGAGAGTCATAAGTAAGTTTGACAGTATCTTAGATTCTGGAGCTTGTTTTCTGTGCGTTGTACTGTCCTTGTTCTTGATGTTGCCTCATAATGTCATTTGGCTTTTTCAGTCCTTGGTCAGCAGCATCACCAGCTAGCTCTCCTGTGATAGCACCTGTCATGTTTTCAGCTATCGTGGAGGAAGAGCTCCAGCAAGAAGCTGCTCTTATTAGGAGCAGAGAAAAACCTTTGGCTTTGATCCAGGTAATGTGCTAAGTTACTGCAGCTGTGAAGTAACACAAGGAGTTTGCACTGGCTGTTCCAGAGATCATTTTGAGGGATTAATTATTGATACACTTGGTATCATTGACAGAATTATGTTAAATGTCATTTAATAATAACCTCAAGTTGCTATTTTATAGCATATATCTATATTTAAGACTACCGAGACCATGATTAATGCATTCAAAGCATCAGAGGGTAGTGGAGGTTGAGAGGAACCTCTGGAAATTGTCTAATCCAAATCCCTCCCCTACTCAGATCAGGGTTCCTTAAAGCAGGTTGCTCAAAGCTGTGTCCAGGCAGCTTTTGAACATCTGCAAGGATGGAGACTCCTTGGGCTCCCTGGGATACATGTTCCTGTGTCTAGCCACTCTCACAGTAAAAATTTTTTTATATTTAAATACAACTTTCTGTATGTCAGCCTGTGCCCATTGCCTCTTCTCTTGTCATGGGGCACCACTGAGAAGAGTATGGTTCAGTCACCTTTATTCTCTTCCCATCAGGTATTTGTACACTTTGATAAGATCTCCCTAAGCTTTCTCTTCTCTATGCTAAACAACAGCAGTGTGCTCAGCATCTCATGTATCAGATACTCCAAGTTTTCAATCATTTTCTTGTCCCTGTCTCTATTATGTCCATGTCTGTCTTGTACTGGAGAGTCCAGAAGTGGACCCAGCACTCCAAATGTCTCACCAGTGCTAAGCAGAGGGGAAGATCACCTATCTCAATCTGCTGGCAGTGCTGTCCCTCCCAGAGCACAGGAGGCTGTCACTCTTCTTTGCCACACAAGCGCATTGCTGCAAACCTGTGCACCAGGACTCCAGATCCTTTTATGCTAAGCTTTGTTCCAGCTTGTTGGCCCCAGCATGTACTGGTGCTTAGGGTTGTACTTCCCAGGTTCTGGACTTTGCATTTCCCCTCATTGAACTTCATGAGTTTCCTCATAGCCCATTTCTCCAGTATGTCTGGGTTCCTCTGGGTGGCAGTGCAACCATCCAGCATATCAGGTACTCCTTCCAATTCTGTATTGTCTGCAGCCTTGCTGAGAGTGCTCTCTGTCCCATCATGCACTTAATTAATGAAGATGTTAAACAGTACTGGCCCTGGTCTCAGTTTTGGTGCTAGTGACTGGCCTGTAGTTGGACTTTGTGCCACTGATCAGAAACTCTTTGAGATCACCAGTTCAGCCAGTTTTCAGACTGTCTCATTGGACTTCTTTCCAGGGCCATGTCCCATGAATTTTTAACAAGCAGGTACCTGAACTGATGGTAGTCTTCTGTTCTGAAGTCCCAGGGTGTTATCCTGTTGGTCTTGTTCCCATCACTCAGAATACTGAGCTCCACCATCTCATGGTGACTGCAGCCAAGGCTGCCCTTGACCTTCTTATCCCTGACCAGTCCTTATTTTTAAGTGTGAGATCCAGCAGAGTGTCACCCTTCATCAGCTATTTGTTCATCTGTCTTAGGAAGTTTTCACCAATGCAAACCTCCTGGAGTGCTTGTGCCCTGTTGTGTTGCTGGGTTGTGTTGAATCAAGCCTAGTAGGTATCAGAGTGGCTGCAGTTTCCCAAGAGGAGCAGGGCTTGCAAGCATGAGATTTCATCAGGTTTTCTGAAGAAGGGCTTATGTATACTTTTTCCTGATTAGGAGGTCTGTAGCAGGCATGCATTCAGGACTAGTAAAGCCAATTCATAACTGCTGCTGGTTTAAATGTAGATCTGACACTGATACGCATATTCTCTTTTCCTTCCAGATCGAGGAGTGTGCTATTCAAGATTTATTAATCCATTATGAAGCTTTTGACAACCCTGATGAATTTGTGACTGTTGAAAGGGCTCCTCAGGGACCTATAGCAGCACCTATGTGGAATAAGCACTAATTTGTACTCTTCACAGTCCATGTTGTATGTGCACTCTGGAGTTCTTGTTATAAGTAAAACAGGACTGGAAGAACAGGAATCATATGATTTTTAACATCAGCATTAAAACACTGCACATAATAATTAGGTACTTGTTAGAGAGAATGGAAATAATGTGTTCACGGTGTCCTTTACCCACATATATATTGTATGTATGTTTTGAGAGAATTTCTTTGACAAGGCATATTATTAGTAAAGTTACATGAAACAGTAGGTTGCAAATGTATTTGCTAATCTTAAATTGTGAGGGGTTTTTATTAAATTCACAGGTGGCTGAAAAGTGAGTGCTTATTTTGTGATTTAATGTGGAATTGAATGTGTAGAATTATACATCTTCAAAGTTTGGGGTAGGGGTGGTTGTTCTTCACAGCTTTCTGGCAAATTGGGAATATTGGATAAAGTTTGTATTTGAACTTCATGTAAAAGTACAGTTTGATAATGCAGTTTTTGTTAAGTTATGTAAGCAAGTACTGGTTCTCTGACTCTTGTGTCCGGTACTTTTTACTGTCATGCTCCACGCTGTATTCAAGTGCCCTGCCATTGCCTGCTCTCAGTTGAGTTGTGCATGTTTTTCAACACTGTGGGACTGGCCTCTGAGCAGTCAGCCCTATTGTAAAGTAAAGCACACAGTCAAATAGAATGTGGTGGCACTTAATTAGTTCATATATAGTCTTACTCTGGTAAATATGGTACAGTTTTTTAGAACCACTGTGTTTAAGGTACAATTCACTTGAAGTGCTGAGGAAATAAGAGCTGTGTATTTGTTGCTAAAGCTATGGGGATGAATGCTTGACTGTGGAATTTGCAAGCACCTAACCTTCAAAGATTATCATAGGTGGCTTTCAGTATTGTGTGTTCCAAAGTTCGCTGTGCCTGGTTTAAAAAAAAAAAATATATACATATAAAAAAAAAAGAGGAAAAAAAAAAAAGTAGCCTTACCTGCAATATTCTGTCTAGTTTGTCTGTTTGTATAGATGTGCTTGATCTTGTATTTTTTCAGTAGTGTCAGTACTCATGAACTCTGGAGAACTGGAATTGAGCAAGCTACAGAAAATGAATGTAGAGAATTGATCACTGTGTGATAAAAGAACCTTGAAAAAACCCTATGTAGATATGTCTGATGGTTTCAAGTCAAGCTGCACCAAAAAGTCCCCCACAAAAGTTGTAAACAAATGCAATAAACCATAAAATCTTGATTTGCACAAAGCTGCTTCTATGTGCTGGTTATATATAATCAGCAATTTAGGTAAGTATAAAGTTATCTTAAAGTATTTCCTTTGTGTATGAAACAAGAACTGCAGGCATTTTGAAGCTACACAGGCAAAAGAAGATGTGGCTTTTAATTCTATTTCAAATTCTACTGGTGATTCATTCCCTGTTCTGATGAGAATACTTGCAATAAGTGCTTTACTTGATGCACTGCAGGGCTGTAGGGCCTACTGAAACTATCCTTCTGATTTAAAAGAAAGCCTGTGTACTGTGGGAAATAGCTATAAAAGCAGTAGGCTGTTCCAGGTGTTGGACCCACTTTGTTCTCAAATATAAAATAACTGTAAAGTTGCTAGTCTGCATTTTTTTGTTGTTTTTTGTTGTGGTTTTTTTTTCTCAAAATTGATTAATACACTGAATATGCATGGCTCAACCCTGACAAAGAGGGAGGAGAACTTCTTGGTTCATGTTTTTGTGGAAGCACCATGAGTTTGTTGTGAACATTAGCTTTGAGCAAATGGTTTGGGTGGCTCTTTGGAGGATGCTTTTGGCTGGAAATACCAAGTCCTGTATAGGATCAGTAAGCATATGGAGTGGAGAAACAGAGTTCAATTGCAGCTATGTTTTTTGAGAGGAAAGGGGATCCAAGAATGTCACATAGAGTTAAGTGGTGGTTCAGAATAGATAATCGTACTCTTTGATCTCGATTTAAGTCAGTTCTTTATTGATCTGCAGAGTTGCTTTAAAGTTAAAATAGTTTTAATATTGAGGTCAAGTCTTTTAAATCTTATGTGGGCTTTTCAGATAATAAAGGGAATAAGACTGCTAAAACATAGCTAAGCTTTGCATAAAGGATATTACATGCGTGAAAAATGGATAAGCAAGCAAACAAACAAAGTTTATGTAAGAGTAGGCTTACAGTCCCACTGCATTTGCTCTCAAGTTAGAGTGTACAGGTTGGAGAAAGCTGGGATTCAGCTGTCCTCTCTAATAAAAAGTCATTGTTTTAATGAATCATTCTCAAATAAGAAAGTAAGCAGAGAATTGATCCCAAAGCTTTTTTTTTTTTTTTTTTTTTTTAAATCATTCTCAGTACCCTTGAGATTTCTTCTCTCTCCCCTCTTCCTTCCTTCTTCCCTTTTCTAGCCTTTAAAATTAGATATGGAGAATGCAATACCTGGGGCTGGATTCTCAACTAATTTCTCGCCATGGTATTGCTTATAGATCTGTCTTCTCATATCGAAGTGCTATTAAAGTAGAAGATGTCTGTCTTCCTCATCTAGTCATTTTGTCGTCCTGTAATTCTGCAGGAATATGTCTTGTAGGTTTGTCAGCCAGTGAACCCTAACTACAAGGAAATAGCTGCCTGTCTTGTAGGTTACGCAGTTTGAGGTGGGAGGATGCCAGGTGCCCCGTGCTTTAAGCACAGCAGTGGTATCAGGTATGTGAGTCTGGCTGTAATCCCTGTAAGGTAGGTGGAGAGGTCGTGAAAGCTGCACAGTGAATATGAGCTTGCTGCTGTTCAGCTGTCTCCAGTCATCATGATTCACCAGCTATGACCACCTTCAGAAGCAATAGGGCTATTCTTTATATAATGTTACAGGTTTGTAGGGGACCCTACCATTCTTTAAGTGTCATAGATGGCTGCACAGTGCTTCACAGTGTGGGCTGTGTTTGTGCCACTTGATGACACAATGCCTGGAACAACTGGTGGTACAGTAGCAAAAAAATAAGAATGTAGTGAGTGTAAAGTTGTCTTGCCTTTTCCTTATGTGCCCATACGGGCGTTTTTGTTTATCCTGCATTCTGTATGCTGCTCTTATTGCAATAGAATGGAAAAACATGCAGAATCTTAAGTCTTTCTCCCACTGTGTATTTTAAGATTTACAAGATGCACTGCCCATGTTTGTGCTTACTGTGAAGGTGGAATCAAGCCTTAAGACTATGAACACAGCAGGGTTTTCAGGATCACTTCTTTGTATTGCACAAATAGCTGATGGCATCTGGGCTGAAGGAGAATGTGAGTGAATGCATGTGTGAGTAGCTGTAACTCTTCATTTGACTTGTTTGTGGTTGTAGAATTGAATTATATTGCACCACTTCAGCAAACGTAGTCAATGTGTTATCTCTTCTCTCCATCCATGTGTACTCAGTGTTAGTGAACCTTTTCATCTGAACTTTATCTCTGCACTTTGCAAATGTTAACAATCAAGCCCCACCGTATTTGGGAGGCACCGTAACTGCAAACTGTTATCCAGCTTCTAGGTTGTGGCTATCAAAACACAAGTAATATGGTTAGTTTAAGGTCAAGCAGCAGAGAGAGAGGGAAATGGCAAATCAGTACAATAAAAATAAAGCAAGCATGAGCCTAAATTGATTGTTTGGGGAAGGGAGGTGTGTGATTACTTTTCAAAGCACTTTGTATTATTTGATATGTGTGAGTTTTCAGAGCATCCCATCTAAACTGGGCAGTGACACAAACAGATGGGTGGAAATTGCACTTCCAGGGAATTCTCTTCTCTGGCTGATGGTGTCAAAAGGGAGGTTTGGGCTGGAATTGTGAAAACTTAGTATGAGTTGCAAGCTGTAATTGTTTATGCTGCCTAGTTTCCAACCTCTTCTTTCCTAGAAACGGTAAGCCTAGCTTTTACTTAGTCCTGTTCTCCCTGTTCCTTTGCGGCTAAAGAAGGAGCAGCAATAACTGAAGGCATAGTGTTGATGAAGCTTTGGTGGACAAGGAAATGTGAAGATTTATGTAATACTGTGCAGTAAATACTTATTCTGTGAAGTACTGTTGGGTATGTTAGAAACTCACCAATTGCTGCAGAAATTATAAATAGCAGTGACAAAATGTGTATGCGATGTTTTGGTTTTTACTGGAGTGGACTATAAACAGGATGCAAAGATTCCTAATGTTCCCGTACAAAAGTCTTCCCTGTGTAGCAGTCAGTAAGCCATGCATATTTTTACATAGGTCAGAGTCTGAAATTACCACTTTAATTTCAGTAATGTCCAAGTTTATGTAGTTCTGAAGCTGAATTTAATTTCTTCTGGGTTGTGCTTTTATACCTCATGAAGCATAGATCATGAGTAAGTCTCCTGCTTTGGTGATAAAAATTTAGCTCATTAAGAGGATAAGGCTTAAAAAATCCCCCCCCCGCCCCGGAGCTATGTGGAGTTAGGATTCAGATAAGTACTGAAAAGGGTTTATGAAAACACAGTAGTGAAAAAAGGCCATATCACAGGCATCATAACTACATACCAGCTCTGAGGTGGTTTCTTCTTGTGCCAGTAGTGCTGAGAGCCTTGGCACAGCAGTGCTTGGTGTTTCAGTGTTCTCTATTGACTTGTGAATATTTCAGTAGCTTTCTTCTGAAAACTATGATGCTTTTCTACCCTGGGTATAACCCCACCACAGCTTTATAAACCTCATATTTTTTTTTGTTTTCTTCTGCATGAAGTGCTATGCAGTAGTGTTTGCATAATGCAACAAAGATTTTAAGTTCATTGCAAAATAAAGGTAACTACTGACCTGGTGCAAGTGCTTTTACCTGAAGTAACTTTTTACAACATGTTACGTGTTCCCTTAGATAGATCTTTACTAACACTTTAGCACATTCCAGAATGCTTGCGTATTTCTCAGCCTATGCAGAAATACTCAGGAGCACGTTTCCTTCTCAGCCTCCAAGCTTGCTAAGAGGCAGTTGTGGCGCCATGGGCTGAGCACAAAAGGGAATTAAAAGTGCAGGTTGCAAGGACTTTTTTCTGCTTTTGAACATACAGCAAACAAATATTTTCCTCTTGTCACTACTACATTGCCAATGAATATTCGGTGGTGATGTTTGTGTAACACTGTGTTGCTGAATCTCAGTTGCATTATTTGCATGCATAAGCAAGCACCTTCATACAAGCACATGGGAATGTACGCACATGTGCAGGCGCAAAAACCCACCATGAAATTTTTAGTTGATGTCTCCCCCTGCTGTAAGCCTAGCCACAGTTAGAAATGCCATTGGAGGATAATGAGCAGCCTTAAAGCCACAGCAAGTACTATCAAAATGCTATTATTTTTTGTGGTATGCTGAATGAGAATGATAATGAGAAGTGTAGAGAGAGAGATCTGCTCTGGTTAGGTATTGTGTATTGGTGTGTGAAGAATCTCCTTCCACTTCAGTTGAAGGAAAAAATCAACTCAAGTAGAAGTAGGGTTGAGTTACACATTGCACTGTTATTTACACACTTATTTTCAGCGAGGACAATGGGATCACATAAAAATTGTTGTCAGTGTCATTGTCTGTTTCATTTTTGTCAGTTCTGGCATTGGGAAGAAAACAGGAACAGTTCCATGTTTTCATTCTGGAAACATTACTAACAGTTAATAGCAGCTGAAGGAGGTGCAGTTGGTAGGGCAGGAGAGTACAAACATTACAAGTGGAAGGTGGATAACAGAATAAAAGCTGATGATCTTTTAGTTATTGAGGACTAATTAATCAATGTCCATTCTGGAAGAAGGAAGGTTTTATGAATAGAAATGTAATATTTAACTTATTAGAAGTAATATCACTAAACTCGGGGTTGGATATTTGCAGCACTGCTTTGGACTCTGAAGCAACATGTTGATATCCAGCAGGCTCAAGAACTGGCTTTTGGACTCTTGTTTAAATATTTCTAGCATTTTTAATAACATCTTTTTTGGATTCCACTGCTGACATTGTAATGATTAATTTCAGTTACTGGATGTTAAATTCCTTTTAGCCTTATTGAGCAGCTCTTGGTGAGAGAAGCTAAAACTGAAGTTTTGTGAAGTTCAAGTGTGACGCAGAGATGGAAAATTAATCCATCAATTCCTATGTTCTTGTGAGCTATACAGAAAGAGTATTTATCTTGTGGCTTAACACAAGGTCCTTTCCAATGCTAAATATTCTATGATTCTGTATACATAACGTAGCATAGCTCTTGTATTCTGTTCTGCTTCATTCCAGACTCTTCCATTCCATTTTATTCCGTTCCATTCCATTCCCTGCACTCGCAATGAGTTGTACAATGAGGTGAATATTGTTTACGTGAAAAGCCAAGGGAATTTCAGCACCAAAAGCATTTTCAAAGACACAAATCAGAATGGTTAGAGGTGGAAAGAGTATTTGATTTAGAAAGACATGTATTTTAATTGTCTGGGTCTAGCTTAGCATAGTTTAGTTAATTTTAGTCTCAGCTGGAAAAATCCTCCGTTGCAGCCTGACAAAGGCTAGGCAGGGCAGGAGCAGTGCAGTGCTGGTGCAAGAGCAGTGCAGGAAGAACCCAGCCAGAAAGGGCCAGGGAAGACCTGACAAGGGGTGGTGCTCAGTGCTGCAGAGGACAGCAGCAAGTGCCGGGGCCAGCCTGGGGGTCCAGAAGGCTGCCTCCCCTTGGATGCGGGGCATGAGGGCTGCCTGCGTGGAGCATGAGCAGCTGCCTTTGGGACACCGTGACCCAAAGGAGCCCCATGAAGGGGCTGTGCTCGGCTGCGCAGGAAGGCAAAAAACCCCAGAGACACTTGCTGGTGCAGCCTGGGGAGAAAAAGCCTTCCCCCCCCCCCAGCTGCAGGACACGAGGGGCCACCTTCGTGGTGCTCGAGCACCGGGCAATAACGCAGGCAGAATGACTGCAGGAGCCCTGACCAAGTGGTCATCCTCAGTGCTCAGGCAAAAAAAACCCCGGGGACCGGTGCCAATCTGCCCCGGGGGAAAATTCCTTCCTGACCCCGATGCTAGCAATCGGCTACTCCCTGAGCATGTGAGCAAGACCTGCTCCTGCTCCACACGCTGGTCATGCCTCTACGGGACAAGGGGACGCTGGCACTGCCTCTTCTGCCTCGAGCTGGAGCCATCTCAGGGGCTTCCAACAACACCAGAATGCCACTGGTCTGATGGCTTTGGAGCAAGTCTTCCTGCGCTTGGCAGTGGGAGCTCCATAGCCCTGCTGGGGGAGCACACTGATCCATCTGTGTATCCTTCTTTTGACTGCTGCCACTCTCTCCCCAGGAGATGAGGACAGCAAGCTCCCTGACAACTGAGGCAGAACATCCATCCCTCCCTCCCTCACTCCCTCCTTTCCTTCCTCCCTCCCCTGCCTCCCTACCTCTCTCCCTCCCTCCACTCACTCCCTCCCTTCATCCATCCCTCCATCCATCCATCTGATGAGCTTTGAGTGTGGTCTGTCCACGAGCTGTAATGACAGTAGAGAACCTCTTGCAGCTTCATGCAGTTAAGTGTTCCCCCACTCACCTGACTCCCTGGTGCCCAGGAGATGAGCATGGCCCCTCCAGGAGCGGGAACTGCAACACAGAATCTCCCACAGCTCCGTGCAGCTTCAGGTGTTCCCCCATCAACCCCCTCCCTCTCCCAGTAGTTCCCCCAGTGTCTCAAGGGCTTCCTCTCGGCTGCCCTCAGGCTCCCAGCTCTGTCCTGGTGGCAGCGCCAGGCTCTCTGCCAGTGGAACAGGGGAGGGCACTGGGCTTCTATTGCCCCAGAGGGTTGTGATGCTGCATTGCTGGGTCCTGGAACTAAGACATGGGGGTGACGGGTCCCTCACAGCCCTGCCCTCTGCAGCCCTGCTGCTGCTGCTGCCCCTTCGCCCAGCATCCCCTGAGAAAGGCCTTTGGGCTGCTGGCCCTGAGGCAGTGCCTGTGCCCAGGAGGCCCAGGGGAATGTCCCTGCCCTTGCTGGGACAATGTCCCTGTGAATATATGTTCAGACCGTATCAGTAAAGGCTTTTATACCACACAGTCATTTGACTGTGGCTATCCCAAAGGTGAAAAAAGGGTTTTGGGTTCCCTCTGCATGAACTTTGCAGAAACATTGTGAGCATACAGCATTTCCTCACCATTCCTTATCGTTACACCAAGTGGCATTTGCTTATGGTGAGGTCTTCTTCTTAGAAAGTAGATTTTAAACAGTGTCTCACATGATACCCTTGTTTCTAAGTTGGAGAGACATCAATTTGATAGGTGGACCACTCGGTGGATAAAGAACTGGCTGAATGGCCGCACGCAAAGAGTCGTGCTCAATGGCTCAATGTCCAGCTGGAGGCCAATAATGAGTGGTGTCCCTCAGGGATCGGTGTTGGGACCGGTCTTGTTCAACATCTTTGTCAGTGGCATGGACAGTGGGATTGAGTGCGCCCTCAGCAAGTTTGCCGATGACACCAAGTTGGGTGGTTCGATTGATACACTGGAGGGAAGGAATGTCATCCAGAGGGACCTTAACATGCTTGTGAGGTGGGCTGATGCCAACCTGGTGAAGTTTAACCATGGCAAGTGCAAGGTCCTACACCTGGGTCAGAGCAATCCCAGGCACAGCTACAGGTTGGGCAGAGAAGAGATTCAGAGCCGCCCTGTGGAGAAGGACTTGGGGGTGTTGGTCAGTGAGAAAATGAACATGAGCCTGCAATGTGCTCTTGCAGCTCAGAAAGCCAACTGTATCCTGGGCTGCATCAAAGGTGTGTGACTAGCAGGTTGAGGAAGGTAATCCTGCCCCTCTACTCTGCTCTCATGAGACCTCACTTGGAGTATTGTGTGCAGTTCTGGTGTCCTCGACATAAAAAGGGCATGGAAGTGTCCAGAGGAGGGCCACGAGGATGATCAGGTGGCTGGAGTACCTGCCTTATGAAGATAGGCTGAGAAAGTAGTGCCTGTTCAGGCTGGAGAAGAGAAGGCTGTGTGGAGACCTCATAGCAGCCTTCCAGTATCTTAAGGTGGCCTACAGGGATGCTGGGGAGGGACTCTTCTTTAGGGACTGTAGTAAGAGAACAAGGAGTAATGGGTTCAAACTTAAACAGGAGAAGTTTAGATTGGATATGAGGAAGAAATTCTTTACTGTGCAGGTGGTGAGGCACTGGAATGGGTTGCCCAGGGAAGTTGTGAATGCTCCATTGCTGGCGGTGTTCAAGGCCGTGTTGGACAGAGCCTCTGGTGGCCTGGTTTAGTGTGAGGTGTCCCTGCCTATGGCAGGGGTTTTGGAACTAGATTATCTTCAGGTCCTTTCCCCAACCCTAACTATTCTATGATTCTAATCAAATATCAGTTTGCCAGCCATCCTTTCTCAAAAGTATTTGTGCCTTGACTATCTCCATGAAGTATGTCTGCTTCTTCATGTGGTCTTCTGTAGTGATGCAGCTGTGATACAGTTCAGCAGTGTTATTGTTGTTGGTACAATATATTGAGCTCCAGCCTTTGCAACATTTCGGTGTTCTATCAGTCTAACACATTTCCAGCTGAGTGGGAGTAAAAAAGAAAAAAATCGAGTTGCACCTATTGTAATGCATTACACAAGATTGCCTGAAACACTGCTTTGCAGTAAATACATTATGAAGGACTGGGTTAAACTTTACTGATCCTTTGATTGCAAGTGTAAGTTATATAATAGCAGAAAGCTTGCTTGAATCTAAGCAAAAAAAACCAAAAAAAACCCTGAAGAATTATTTTCTCATTAAACCATTTTATGTTCTTGGTCTCTTGACATGGAGGTTACAATGTCTCTTAGGCAACTGTTTGGAGGTATGTACAGCTAAGCATAAAAGTGCGGGATGCAGATGGAGAGCAGGCTGAAATCTGGAACTGGTTTCCTTCTCATGCAGCTTCACACACTCACATCTATGATAGAAAATGCTTATAAATGAGCAAAGTAAATTCCAGGCAGAATTGACTCTATCCTCTGAGGCTAAAAGCATTTCAAACAGGTAACTTATTGCAGAGGCTCTTTCAGTTCCCTCTTGTTCTGTGTGAGCCAGGAGTGAGACACAAGAGTGCAGTGTCCTGGTCCTATTTCTCCTTGTCTTCATCCAGTAAAAAGTTCTATAAATTCTTTGCAGTTTCCTTGTGTAAGATCATAGTACCCTGTAAGGAGAGCCTGCATGTGTCCCTCTGTCGTGTTTGTTTGGGACAGTAAATTTAAAACCTAGTAGTGTAGTGTTAGGGTAGATTAGCAGACTTTTTTCTGTATTTGACAATACGAAATTATCTCTAACCTGGGAGAAACAGCACTCTCCAAATCAATGTGCTCAGTCCTTCCACACTGAAAGGAAATTGGTAAAAAGCTCTTCCACTTATGCATCAATTCCTCTCACTGAGAAATACTGATGCTGGCAAAGATTTCTTGGGCACAGATTTCTTGGGCACTTTGCAACCACCTTCCTTTTGAATGATCTGTCCTACTGTTGTCTCTGTAGATGTGCTGGAGCCAGTGAGCTCCATAGGTAATATATGTTTGTCTTCATGTCACATGTTAAAATAGTTTGGAATTAATGCTACTGAGGGAGGGATTCTCAACCCCGAAGTGCACTTTTTTTCTTTCAATTTTAAAACCGTATGCTTTAGGATTTTAACAGGAAATTTGGTTTTCCTCCTCCTGTGACAGTGAAATGGTAGCAATGTGTAATGCACATATTTCTACAAACTCACTGCAAGACTACAGCCAGTTTGTGATATTATTCCACTGAAATGCTATTGGGTTTTCTTGTTTGGTTGGTTGGTTGGTTTGGATTTTTTTTTTTTCCTTTTTCTTCCTGTAAAGACTTCTCTGGCACCACCAATATGCTAAAATCTCAATTTTTAATGTTATTTCATGTTTTAGAGAGGTAGAGCCAAGTAGTTTTGAGCAAAACCCCATTTCAGCTTTGTTCTGTAACCTGCTGCTAGTGCATTGTCTCTTTGCCACTTAGCTTAACTTGTGCAGCTCTCATAACCACTTACCCGGTGTCCTGGGCTGGATTTGGCAATTCTGGCATTTCAGAAATGGCAGTATCCTGGATGGTGGCTCTGACTTTCTTGATGTTCCACTGTATCTCCAAAGTAATGCTTTCAAGGTGGCTCAGCTTGTCTCCACAGTTCTTGTCTTTGTAGGCACAGAGAATAATAGAATTCTATCCCCTGGGCTTCACCAACCTAACAGAATAATGAATATGAACGCTTAGATGCCTCTGCTTTATTTTCTTGTTTCCTTCTATGCCTGGCTTAAAGCTCTCAATTAGGTGGGTGGCTGGCGCTTTCCATTTGACATGATTTAGTGATGGTCTTGGCAGTGTTAGGTTAATGGTTGGACTTTATGATCTTAAAAGTCTTTTCCAACCTAAACAATTCTACGCTTGTGAGTTGAATGTTCTTGTTCAGTTGATGTGTTTTCATAAGCAAAGCCACTCTGCCTCAGCAGTTAGCTAGCTACCTCTCAGTCACTTTAATGAAATATCTGTTTTGATTGTGACTTTTTTTGTTAAAAACTAAGAGAAAGAAAAAAAAGATGCCTCTCCTCACTGGTTAGACTTTTGTCAAGCAGGCTTTTCTTTTATGATGTTTATTCCAAGTATTTCTTGACCATCTGTTGATAATGAAGCTGATGTGCAATCCAGCAGCTCACTGTCATTTGCTGGAGTGATACTTCTGCTCTGCCTGGCTGGTCTCATTCTGTATGCTGATTGCCTTTTCATTCCCCATTTTATTTGTCAGGATGTGGTAGCTGGCTTCCAGCTCTTATCAACATTCTAGTTACAGTGTGCTGAAGCAGTATCCTGTAGAAGCTTACTCCATTTGTTGTCTCAGGTGGTGAATGTACTTGGAAGTCTTTGAGAAAATATCAGTTTTAAATCCTAGTGATTACTGCACTGATCATGCTAAGAATGGATATCTGCAGTGGTGCTTTTACTTCTTTAGGGTTAGTGGCAAACAAGTGCGTCAATTAGGAACTTGTGACTGACTTATAACCATCCTGGTTTGATTCCATTATGCATATACTTGTTGTATGCCTCAAGTTTAGTCCAAGTTTGTGACCTTTTCTTGAAAGCTGTGACTTTTCCTCCCTATATGAAATTTCAATACTTATATCTTCTCACGTGTCTCACTTGTTTATAATAAAGATCTTGGTCTCGTCTTGTTGTACAGTTTTAATTTGCACTATATTGTGTAGACTTTAGTATGGAAAAAAAAGGTGCTGATTTTTCCTCTCTGGCTTCTGGTTTCCTATTCATTTACTGCTGTCTTATTTTTTACTTGGGGCTGGCAAACCCTTACTTTTTATTTTTATGTTTCATCAATGTCTTATGCAAGAAACTTTGAAGTCACCTTCAGGTGAATTCGTTTCTGAAACCCTTGGCATAATGATTCTCTGTATAATGTTTTTCCATTAAGTTTTCTATACAACATTACTGGGTATTTTTCTTGTATTCTTTTTGCATCTTGTACATTTGCTGTTGATTGAGTGCTGGTTTATTTTCTGTGTCGCTCACTTGTCCCTTTCTCCTCAGCTATTGCCTTTTTAATTTCTGTTACTGTCCATCTGCGCATCTCTGGAAACTAGCTGCTTAACAGGCCTGTCATTTGTTTTGTAGCTTGGCAAAATATTATCATGTGTCTCCTTCAATTTCTTGATTTCTGTTCAGAAATACATTTCACACGTGCCTCTGTGTATGTGTGTGTGTGTGTGTACTGCTTTTGGGGAAATCTCAATGTTTTCCTCCCTCTCCCCCTGCAATCTCCTAGTTTATTTAAGTGCTTTGGTATTGTGTAGCAGCATTTTAAAACTGCTGCTCCTTGTTCTGCTTCACTTGCTTTCCTGCTCTCCCGTCCTCTTTCTCTCTTCTTACTGCAGTTTCGTAGTGTCTCTCAGTATCTAGGGAAATGTTACTGATTGAACACCTTGACTTTAAAGTTCATCTGCTTGGAGACAAGAATATGATCTACTAACAGATTCTGGTTGCATATTTTATTTATGCATCCCTTTGCAATATTTGTAATAACTGATTTCAAGACTGTTTCCATGATGTTGTATCTTGACCTGTTTCTAGCTTTGCTTCACCATGAAACCAGATTTGCCTTCCTGTTTTTTCCTAGCCTTTTTATTAGATGTTGATGCAAACAGTTGTCTTTCTTTTTAGTCCTTGTTAAGTTGCTTTATTTTTGTAATTCAATTTAGTAACTAGATGGAATTTTACTATCTTTTCTGTACTTCTGCAGGGGTCTGTAAAACTGCAGTCAGACATATCTTTGAAACAGTTTTCTGTTGCCACAGTATTTTGCTAATCCTTAGCCAGTGCGTTGGTCAGCCAAAGCCATTTGGTACCCCCCTGGGATTCTCCTTATCTGATACACTTTATAGTGTTTCATACATATGTTTTCAGCAGTTAGTGCTAGTGTTTTAAGTAGCTTAATTAAATATCTGTGAAATCAAGTTAAAAGAAGTGAGTGAGAGTTCAGTAAGATAAGGTAAATCAATAGAGGAACTCTGCCAGCTGAGCAAAATCAAAGTATTTCAGCTACTTTTAGCAGAAAGTCACCAGTTCAAAGCCTGGTTCCTGCATCCCGACTTGTATAAACAGATGTAATTCTGGAGAAAGTTATGCGAGTTTTTGTGAGTGTACACCAGAAGAGCATGTGTAGAGCTTGCTGTGGGAAGCAAAACAGCACATTTCTGTCTTGGAAATGGTGTCCAGCCGCGCTACATGGTCAGTTCAGGAGAAGATCTCTGCTGAGTTGTCTCTTCTTCTTATGGCCTTTATGAGGCTTTCTCACATGCTATGTGATGCTTCAGAGGAGGTCAGAAAAGCTGCTTTGGGTGGCATGGTAGTATGTTATTCCAGCCCAGGAAGAAATAGAGAAGCGCAGAGGACTGCAAAAGGTGAATGAAAGAAGCACTAGTGTAGCCTTATTTGTTGTCAACAAGGCTCATGTTTGAGGTTTCTTTGACCTATAGATAGATGGAGGCTGGTGTCAAATCCTGTAATGTTTTTATTTCCTCTCATCCTTGTTTTTTTAAACTATTCTCTACCTCTTCGGGTTTTTTGTATATGAGAGAAGTTCTACTTTTCTTGTGATGAAAAAGGCTGGAATTGAGTTTCTGAACTTGAAAACATCAGTAGTTCTTCCAGTGTAAAACTTCACATTTTTACCTTCCTTTGTTGTTCAGAACAAAGAAAAATGCTGTATAATAAAATTATACACTGACAACAAGCCAGTGAATTAAGGATTTCAGAACTCAGCAAAGTTGGAAATTGCTACGTTAACCTAATCAAATCTTGATATGAGTGCAGCTTCTTGACATTTAATACACGTAGTCTGCCATCTGAAAATCAACCTACAGATCTATAGGTCCAGTGAAATACCCTGAGCTATCATGCTTCCTATGCTAGTGGTTTGAATTGACTTTGAATCTTTTCTTCTTAGTTTCAGCTTCCAATCATTTGTCTCAAGACTTTTTTTGGTTCAGGACTTCAGTGTATTTATAATCCCAAAGGATGTAATGGAGTAACTTTCTGAACTAAATGTGCTTGATTCTTCTGATGTTTGTCATCTTTCCGCTATTTAACAGCTCTTGTTTGAAACTATCCAGATTTTTTTTTTCTTTCTTCTAAAGTCCTCTTTGAAATGCAAATATTTGGGTGCCATGATGTGATACAGCACTCCATTGAAACCATAGTAGAACCAAGTGGTGAGATGCTTTTTTCATCTAACTTGTTGACATGCACAGTATCCTGGTAATCCTTTAACCTAGTTTCATACTGAGTGCTTAAGTTCATCTCATTATCCTTACTTTTTTCATCATCACTGTTTTCTTGGGTAATCTCTCATACTGACTTTCTGTGGCTTTCATTTTTAACTCTGTATGTATGATTTTACGTAAATGTAAATATATAGAGTCACAGACACAGGATGCCTGTGGTGTTCAGAGGTGACAGTGGGCTTTCGGAGCACCTCCTCCTATGTCTGTGCAGTAAAATGATACCTATGATTCAATTTCCTCTCAGGTTTTTTGCTGAAATGGGCACATTTTCTTTCAAGAAACATTTCAGGTGTAGAAAATGTCATCACTGAGGAATGCCTGGAAAGAATAAAGTTGTTTAGCCTTAAGAAAAGGATAGTATGGATCTTCCAAAGCAATAGGAATATACTGCACAGGGCAAAAAGTATCACCACTTGTTGATGTCTGTGGTGAATAAAGAAGAAAAAAGCTGGACTCAGCTTAAACTCTTGAAAAATCCTTATTATAGCAAGTATGGTAAAGTCTTGCCATGATCTCCCTAGCAGTTTTAATCACTGAAGTCTAAGGATAAGATGGATGAAGGCAGGTGTAACTAATCCCAACCCAGGATAAGGTGAACTCCGTACCAATCTAAGGCATTTCTTCCATTTCTCAAGCAGATCTCTCCTGCTTAGTAGTTTGCCTGAAACGGTGACCAGCATCCTCCTAAAAAAGGAAGTACTTTTTACCACTGCTGATATCTGTATGAAACAGAGACCTTTGTATGAGGACAGTTATTATGAGACAAGGCTCTGCATAAAGAGCTGTTATTACTGCACTGAACTTCCAGTATTTTTAGTGAGTTCTTATTAACAGTTGATATTGGTGAATCATGCAGTCAAGCACTCAGACTTGCCACTTATTAACAGCAATGACAATTTTTTCAGGACAAATAATTTTGGAGTAATTGATAACAACCCCAGAGAGCTATCAGATCTCAATGAGTCAATGCTTGAAGGGAAAATAATTAAAGAACTAATAGACATCAAAACATAAATGTCATGTGCCATGGCTGAATAACAAGGTTTGACTGACTATCAATTTTTACTACTCTAAGCGTAATTGGAAATTATTTCAGTGTATTTCAGCAAGTGGCTTTTAATATGCATCTGTGTACTTCAAGTGCCATTCAAAAGAGCTAGAGCTTGGGTGTTGTCTCAATGAAAATAACATACTAATGCTACTATACTATGCCTTTGTGAATTTGTGTAAATCATCCATTTTTAAAAGCCCATTATGTTCTTAAAAAAGGGTGATGGTGATTTGGAAATTCTGGTAACTGAAGAGAGAGCCAGGTGCTTTTATCTTGATAATCAGTGGGATAAGTGTAGTACATAAGTGCCTAGCTTTTAGTAGAGATGCACAACAGCAGTATTAATGTGCAAGTGAGTATGAAAAAGTAAAGGAGAATGACGCAAATACCTGATTGCATCTGCTCTATTTTACATAGTTTATAGTAACTGCAGGGCCTCTTTAGACTTGATCTTCTTCACATGGTGCCCCCAACCCCCTCAGCTCCTGAGCATTTATTATTAGGCACAGTCTAGCACCTTCTTTTGTGTCAAATCATCTACAGAAGCAGAAATTCAGCCATCCTGTGGAAAGAGTTCTGGAGTGCTGAACCTCTCTATTACACATGTTATGTATGAGTTTCAGATTAATTTAATCTCCCCCAAGTAAAATAGAGGGCATGAGACTGTTTTGGTAAGAAATTGCAAGATTTTTCAGAGTTTATATTTATAGAACATAATAGTTGACTTTCTAGTGGCCTTTGGATGAAAACAAGCAATAAAAGAAAAATCTGTGTTTAAAACACAGTGATCAAGTCCCAGTCGGGCTATGTTGCCATATTTTTAGTTTAACTACAATTCTTGTGGCGATGGTTTCCCAGGCTTTTTGTACTTGTTGGTAGTTATGGTCAGCTCAGTCACAGGAACTGTAGCCTGGCCAACTTTCTTTTTTCTGGGCTTTTTTTTTATTTTATTTTTTATTTCCCTTCCTTCCTCCTCCCCCATTTTTGGATGTCACTGGGGAGACACAAAAATGAAGTTTGGGTGAAGGAAATAAGTCATCATCTCTTGAGAAAAGCAAAGCAAGGCTGAGCAGGCACTGAAGAACGCATCATTCCAGTTTGAGATTTCTTGGCCTAGACACCATCATGAGAGAGAGACAGTATGCAGCACCTAAATTCAGTGCTGTAGGCTCAGCTTTTACAATATAGTATTAGCCTCAATTTTTGCTTGATCTCAAAGTGGCTGTTCTTGTAAGATTTAGTAGACCTCTGAATTGGTAGCCTTTACCAATGAGTCTTAGCTGTGAATTTGAAGGTAAAGAAGAATTTGGGGTTGGGATCAGAGCAGCTATCCTGTGAAGGGTCTGAGTTTCTCTGTACCAGCACCACTGACACACATCAGTAGGACTGAGAAATCAGAGTTTCCTTTTAAGAGGCCCCTTCCTCTGAAGAAATGTTGTCCTGGAAGCACAGTGATTAAGCAGGGACTTTTTCAGATCAGCAAGTGGATGACACTTGCTCCTTGGCCTCCCGGTTCACAGTGCCATAGGGCTTTTCCTCTGCTAATCATGACTATGCAGCATGTTTCTTGAAGATACACCACTTGCAATCACAAGGAAGCAATGTGAAAAACAAGAAGGCTTAAGGCTAGACATTTCAGAAATGCCAAAGGTGAAAATCCCTGCCATAACAGAGCTGCTTTTTATGGCAATTTAGCAAGTGGAATGAGGAGGAGAGCCAGAAAGCCTTTAACAAGTTAGGTCTCCACAGACCATGAACAAACACTGTGTTCTTGGTCTGGAAACTGGAATAGAAACTGGCTTAAACTAGCTCCAAACAACAGCTGATTGCTGTGCTTTTCCTCATTATTTCTCCTCATGGCATACATGTGCACACATTGAAAGTCACCACTGTAGTTAACGCTTGACCACTGGTAAAAGGCTAGGCTTAATTCATAGCCATACCCCCTAAATCAATAAAGGAAAGATCCCAGACAGTCTAGTGGTTAACATGTGGGTAGCTGTACAAGCTGACTGGAATAAGATTCTGTGTACTGGTATTAGAAATTGTTGGAAAGAAAACTTGCATACCTTTAATCATTGTGGATGAACATGGTCTGAATATATTTTGCATCTATTTCTGGTTTAGCCTGACCATGAACATTACTTCTGGTATTTAAACCTCTCTCAGTTGTTTGCAATCTGAGTTATTATCATATTCCCTTCTTTTTCTTCCTGCTGTATTTTTTCCTGTCTCTTTCCTTTCTCTTACAATTTCTTGTCATCTCATCATTTCATGAAATGCTTCTTCATTGCTTTATTTTCGGACTGAGACAAAATAACCTGCAATATTCGAAGGTCCCTCCCAGCTTCCTCCTTGCTGCTTTTCTGCTTGCTGTATCTCATATCTCACCTCCCCAGTCTCTCATGTTTAAGATTGTCATGTTTATTTGACATAGCAAAGTGGTTTTACCAAGTCTGAGGCAGTCCTATAGAACAATGAGGATTACAGCAATTTTGTGGTGTGTACAGAAACTTGTGTTAGCTGCTCTGGAAAACAGCTTTTTTCTCTGCAGAGTGCCTCAGCGTATTATGTTACAAAATGTACACCTACTTCAGAAATGTTACTGTGTAGGGTGTAGCAGCTGGAAGCTGTAGCATGTTATGGCTCTTTTCCTGCTCAGGTACTCTCTTACTGGTGGTGGCTTGAAGCCACTTAGCTTATCACGAAGAGCAGTTTGAATGTCTGGGGGAGAAATATTCCTTCTTAGCTTTTATTGCCAAATTGAGTGACAACATCCCCTGATTATGTGTATGGCAATTTGTCCCCAGCTGCAAGTTCAAGGTGAGCAGCAGCCTCTACATGTGCTGATGACTGTGTTCCTCAGAAACGTGGAGTGGGCAGAGATGGTCCCAGGAAAGGCTGAACTTGTCTTTGGTACATCTCTGGCATGATGTACCTTGCTTGTATCTCGCCCTCATCACTTGCTCTGGGCAAGAGTGGCCAAGCTTGGGTCTGAAGATAAAGTCAAATTTCTGGAATGTTGCATGTTGTGTGTTGAGTGAAAGCACATCAAACTGTGATTCTGAAAAGTACAGAATAAGAAAATACTCCACAGCTCCACAGATAAGGGCCAGGTCTGAAGTTCTGGTTGGTGCCCCTGGGCTGCTGAGATGAGATGTGCAGCCCTGAGTTTATCTGTTACTTCTATCACACAAGGGACTGTTAGCAGTTTTCCAGTCCAGCTATCCTATTTACATCAACAAGGTAATATCCTATCAGTCACTTGTGAGGGCTTTTATTAAAAGGAGCATTTCTGAAAAAGTCAAAATACTGAGTCATACCCACCTATAGTGGTCATGTTCATAAACTGCATTTTTTTATTTCTTAACCAAAGTGTGTTTTCTGTGCCTTATCAATTGACTGATGAAGCAAGCTCTGCAGCGTAACTCTATAACTACAATATTCCATGCAAATGAGTACTGAAACAGCATCGCCTGCTTAGGAGTCAGATAAATGTTGCTGAAGCTCATGCAGTAGCAAGCCATCAAGCACTCTACATGAAATCACTGTAGGATTTCTACCTCTTGAAGAGAGAAGCCAGAATAGCTTCACAATTTAAGGGGAAGAATTTGTCCTCCCACATAGATAGACTTGATTGATGTAGTAAGTACGCCTTGAGAGCATTTTTCCTCATGGATATTAACCTTACTTTAACATGAAAGGTAAGAACACTTCAGGCCAAGTATTTGCAACCATTATCTCAGTTAATTACCTGTCCAAATGGAAACATTTAAAGATAATTCCCATTTTCTAATTAGAGATATTAATCTTTTCTTCTTCTTTTCCTGCACAACCCACAGCTCGTAGATTACTTTAAACTTTCTTCGTAGGTTTCTGTCACACAATTTAAGAATCTTTCATTTCCATATCAGATTTGGTACTGCGTGGGAAACTTCTGTGTACACGGAGTGGGTGCTTTGCAGTTGCCTTCAAGCATGCAGTGATAAATTACCAATGAGTCTTGGTAATTTCAGGTCTATCTACTGTTGATAATGCTAGTGGAATGAGTACTGAAGGAAAAATTCATCTTTCCATATAAATAACAACTAGCATGGGGAAAGGTGTACAATTGGCAGGCATGTGTAGATAACATCTGCTAATCTCCTTTCCAGGTCAGTTACAAAGTTTAACACTTGGTAGTGTCACATGGAACTGGAGATATCTTTACATTCTTAGCCCCCCTTCAAAGGTATCTTTATGTTCTTCTTCCCTGACCAAAGATGTCTTAAGCTCTGTTGTTTGATTACTTTCTGATAAGGCTGGATTTCTCTAGTGCCTTGTATTCAGATGCCACCCAAACCAGTTCTTTTTATTGCATTTAAAATTCCCTATTCACTGTCAGTATTATTAAGTAAAACACATTGTGAAATGGGTATCCCTCAGTAATGACCTGACTGTCTTTTTGATGTTTTGCTACCTACTTCTGCTGAAGTGCTCATTTTATACTACATTATTCACTAACTCATATCATCAGTGTCTGATTCAACATGACATGATGACAGACAATGCTTGCTCCCTACCAGCCAGTTCTATCACTCATGAATGCTAATAGCAGAACTGTGAAGTGGCTTGTGGAAGAGGGGCTTGGGTACAGGCTGCATCACTGCGGGCATCTCTCAAGTATTCATTTTTATGAGCTTGCTTAGGAAGTGATGAATTTCAGATGCAAAAGAATGTTTCAGAGGGCATTGCTTCTAAAGTGTGCTCTGAGATATTTGTGACTCTTTGGATTGCTTTGGGGCTGTGTTTAATATCGTGAGTCACTAACTTGAGTGTAGAAGGTTCTAATGGCATATTAAAATTAATGAAAAAATACTGTGAGGTCAGAAGACAGCCTGAGCACACCAGTAATTCTTCTACTTGTAATTTTTATGAAGTAATGGCTAACTGGGCATTGAAGGAGTTAGCACCAATGAGACAGTAAAATTCTCTTTCAAGGCATAAATGATTTGATTTATTGGACCCTTCCTGTAATTTGTGGGTTTTTTTGTTTGTTTGTTTGTTTGCTTTTAAATAAGTAGTTCTTATTTATTCACTCATATTATTTTGAATTTGTTTTTATTTTCATCTGCACACCTCTTGAGTTCTTCTAACATGTTCAGTAAGTCTTTGCAGCAAAATAGAGAGCATTTAGTGAAAACCTATCTTATTATTAAATTATATAAACACAATTATTGGAGATGTTGCAAGCTGTTTGTCATAGAAGATATTCTGACTCTCAACTGAGGCCCCAGATCTAGAAGACTGGCCATGTTTATATTCTTAGATCATGCTGCCATTCAACATGACTGTGGTATGCTGGATCTCTGTCGTGGTTTAGGCTGTAAATCAGCCACACAGTTTGTTCAGTCACTTCCCTCATAGAGTTTACATCTCAATTGTGCTTTCCGGTTACTACATTCCTTCTTATTTATGTGAACATTTTTCTTATCATGATGTTTTCAAGATGATGTCAATGTTCTACATGTCATATCTTTTAAAACTTATCCTACTTTCAAAAAATCTGTAATTAACAAGAAGTTTTTTAAAATGTTTCTGAAATACCAAGTATTCCTGTCAGCACCCAAGACCTAAAACCAGTCTATCTGAAGATATATCAGCACGGAAAGGCAATGGCAGAGGAAGACATCATAACAAAGATGCCGAGAATGTTCATTTTGGAGGCTGGTGGCTCTGAAACTGGTGTTTTCTGGGTCTTCAAAACATGTTGGCAAATCAAAATTGTCAGGCAAGAACAAACATACTAAAAATTTGCCATATCTTTCGTAGAGCATCATTTGCTTGTTTCAAAAAATAGCTACATTTCTGAAATTTCCAAAGCACCTCTGTGGGTCTTGGTCCATATTCTGAATGCTCGTTTTGGGGCCTGGTCTTCTAGTTGGATGTCCATTTCAGAAAATGGATGTTTTAGGAAACCTTCATGAGTGTGGAGTTTTGCATTGTAGTAACTGGTAGATGGGATTCCTATGGGTAACTGCTGAAAGAATATAGAAGAGCTATTAGGCCTACAGGAAAGAGGCTTTTTGAGAGGCTTATTTGCTTATATTAGTAACTACTTTTCCCTGGAGTTGAATCCCTATGCTTCTGGGCTACTTGAATCCTGAAGGAATAGATGTAGATGAGATATTCTTTTGGGGCAGAACATTCCTTTGAGCAATGCCAAAGCAGTCCAAGTCTTACTTATCTAAACTGAGTAAGCCCCAAAGAGTAGAATCCAAGTTAACACTTCACCTTGAAGTAACAGGTACTATAAGGTAAGCAATTATTCTTTCTATTATATTATATGAATTACTTTATATCATATTATTTTAAATTTCTGAACTCGAAAAGGTTCCATGGCAAAGGAAGAGCAGTTTGACTATTGTTAGGCTTTGAGCATGTGAAGCGTGAGTGCCATAGTACTATGCTACTGTATAGCATCTGTGCATGGCTAGAGGACTCTACATCACCCACAACATGGGTTCCCATCTCTGTTCACATTCAGCTCAAAATTCTCTGGAAACTTGCGCATACGACACCTAAGGACTTTCTTGTTGATGCTTGTAGAACTTTACACATTGTGCCAAAAATGCCTGGTGATAACAAAAAAACTTCATCAGGAATCACTGCAAGTGCCTGCAAAAGACAAGATGTGGTTTTGTCACCATGATTGCTGGCTGAATAGATTTAGTGAAGTTGTGAGTTTACCAGAGGCCATAACTTTTGGAGAATCAGATTTTCTCTGGAGTGTTCAAAAGTTTATTGTTTCAGAAATGCTTATGGGTATTTATTGAGGTGAAATCACCTGTTCCTGCTATTGCATCCATCTGCATCTAGGTGCCTATTTTTAAAACACAAGTCAAGCAGTTCAGAGGCTAGAAATCCAGGTCAGGGCTGATACCTATGTAGAGGACTTCATTTGGCCTGTGAAAAGTCACACACCATTTTGGTTCAATCATCAGATTTTACTGTGGTACAAAAGCTGTTTGTTCTGCCTTTCCCAGTTCCACTGGTAAGCAGTGGTCTTTGGTGCCTGTGGGTCTTGGACGTGAGGCAATTGCATTGATACAACACGCTTCCAAGTGAAATGTATTTGTTTGTTATGTTTTTCTATTATTTTCTTTTTCCTGAACAGCTGTAATAATTGTCTATTAAATAGCCAGGAACTATAGCTGGTTAATATTCTTTGATTTTTAATTAAGAAAGGTAATATTCCTGCCGTGGAAGAAAAGTCATCCCTGGTCCCCTTTGTTGGTCCTCACTACTGCTAGAGCCTGTCTGTAATTTTGTTTGTTTCTGAAGATGCCGAACTTCAAAAAATGAGTAATTTAAACCTGTGTGTGTCTCTGTGAAGATACATGTGAAGAAGTAAATATACTTAGTATTTATTGTTGGTTGGGACCAGACATCTAAGATCATAATATGGGCAAATGTTCTCTGAAGAGCCATTTGAACTGGAATCAATTTCTTTTAAAAAACAGTACAGCCATTCATTCATAAGAAAGGTTGTAACGGCCTCACAGTCTCATTAGAAAGGCTTTGTCTCTAACAAGAATGCTGAACTCACCTAAGGTAAACATAGTTTATGATGACAAATGAACAATTTTGCTGGCAGAAATTCATGGCGTTACAAGTACACGCTAAGCAATGCATATCCAAAGTACTTTCCCTCCTCACAATATAACAGAAAATCCATTATGGTTTTGTCACTTAAAAAAGAAATAGATCATCCCACCCACACCCTGCAGTACGAAACTGGTGAAAATTTCTATGCAGACAAGGGATGATACAATTAAAGACAAACAGCTCCACATATAGAGGCCGATATACTAGTAATGAAAATACACTTTTGCCTATATGAGACAGAAAAAAACCTATTTATGCAGTTTAAAAATATATAGGCAAGAAAAAAAGCTTCTTGGTTTTCTTTTTGTTTTTGTTTAAGCTATATCTAAACTAGTTTGGTCTATAGCTAATTCTTTGAAAGCACTGACAAAGTCATGAGTATTTTTGTTGAAAGATACTTGGGACACCCATTATTTGATTTGGATTAGTGGAGCAGAGAGAGCTTTTCAGTGTGTACCAGGCAGGATCAAACAGAGATCATTAAGGAATCTTTGTGTTGCCCATAAACCAAAGCATAATGAGGGGGAATGTGTGTGTCTATATTTATTTACCTGTGTTGTATGGTTCAAATAAAGGCTCAAATAGTGTTTTCCCTAGTCTAAGAGGTAGCTTTATTGTCCTCCAATGAAAAGTTCAAGTTGGTCCAGGAAGTAGGATTTGGACTTCATTTTGTTAGAAAAACATGTTTTATTGCATTCTGAGTAATTTCCGTTGGCAAAAATTATGCTTTTGAAAGAAGGGTAAATAATGCTTTGTGGAGCTTCAGCATCTCTCAGGGGAAACCTATCTCTCTTCATTAACTTATGAAAACATAAAACTAGGAAATGTAGCTATTGCATATGTGTGGATTGTTGAATTACTGTGAGTACAGATGCTGGCTGTAGCTCTCAACAGCTACCATCTTATCTCTGTTGATTTATGTTGATATTCTACAATGCTCTGGAGACTGAAGCACTGAGATGGGGTTTGAAGGAAACTACTATTCTGTGTGAAAACAGGAATTAGCAGATTAAAGAGGGACATCTTCAACTAGATCAGGTGGCCCAGAACCACATCCAGCCTGGTGTGGAGTTATAGATTTGTTGGTCTAATGTGGCTGTCACTGGTATCAGTGCCTGTACGAGCTCATCTTGCATTTACTACTGCACGCATCTGATAATGCTATGTAAGCATAAGGTTGCTTGTGCTGGTTGGAAGACCTTCATCTCTCTATGGAAGGAAACAAATTGCAGGTGAAATGATTGCTGAAATTTTTGACAAAGCCATGTGGCAGGACTAAGTGTGATATGTGTGCACGTGAGCCTTGTGCATACCCTGCATATTGTGGAATTAGTTTTTATTTTATTCAAAAGCGGGAACCGGCAGAAAGTTACAAGCACCCAAACCCAGGAGTTTAGATTTAGATACGTTAGCTACTGTGAAGCATAAATTGCTGATGACAATTTCCACTCCTGGTCAACTATTTTCTTTTAAAGTCAATGAGCAAATCTGGCAATGGAATAATTTTCTTCCTTATCAGAAAACGTGTACGTTTAGGAAATCATTATTTTTGCAGTGTTGTGCTGTTTAGGAAGTTGCATCTGTTCAATGCTTTTGACACTATCATTTTGAGTGGATTTGTTTCTTGTATTGGATGTTGATGGTTACTCCAGTGCACAAATTTAATGTGATACTGAAGTCTATGCCTTCTTCACAGTAAGGATCTTGTCTTTTTTTTGCTTGATCAGTGTCTGAAATGCAGTTTAAGACAAATATCAATAGGGATGTTCCTGCATGCAAAATATGGGCTACCAGGACATGGGCCTTTGTTACTCTGTCACAGAATCATAGAATACTTAGGGTTGGAAAGGACCTTAAGATCATCTAGGTCCAGCCCCCCTGCCATGGGCAGGGATACCTCCCACTAAACCATATCACCCAAGGCTCTGTCCAACCTGGCCTTGAACACTGCCAGCAATGGAGCATTCACAGC
>JANRGW010053924.1:1349-16052 GCA_024733675.1 Psilopsiagon aymara | reverse complement strand
CTTGAACCAGATCCTCTCCTACAGTGGGCCCAGGGTCTTCATTCTCACAGTCCCTGCATCTGCCTTCCAAGACTTGGTTGGTGTGGTCAGAGCATTTGCCTGTGAAGACTGAGGCAAAGAAGTCATTAAGAACCTCAGCCTTCTCCAAATCCAGGTAAGAATGTAAATGTCTTTTCTGCAGCAACTACTGAACTATCCTCTTTTGAGCCAATAGTAATGTAACAAAGGCAGTCTATAATAAATATTTTATATAAGATCTGATAGAAATTTCCATTTAATATTTAAGAAATTCAAAGTCATTGGGTCAAATTCATTCCAGATAAAAGAGACTTCTCCAAAATCACTAGTGATGAAGTTATTCCATGTAAATTTCTCTTTCTGATGGACTCACTGAGCTCTTTGCCTACACTGGTAATGCTGCAAAACTTGCTGTAGACAGGATGAATCGAGGGCTGTGATGCAATCCATATCAATCTCTTTCTTTTCATTTTCACTGTTTTTTATGGAGGGTTTCAAGGCACATCACAACTGCATGGCCTTCCCTCTAAAAAGGTGAAAATTAAAGGTGAGAAAAAGGGACTTAAAAAAGCTGTTGGGCACATTCAAGAATGATTCTGCAAGGCACAGTGGACAATTGAACTGTGTCAGGAATACCAGGACTGAGCATTCTCTGCTGCACTAAGGGCTTACTGCAGAGCTCATCAATCAGGTCTACCAGAGATATTCTAGCAGACACATCAAGAGGTGAACAGGTACCCACTAGTTTATTACCATTACCATATTGAATGCCTGGCTCCTTTGTAAGTCCCTGAAGTCTTACTGTTAGTAGATAAATTCATGGCTATTTCCGCAATCCCCTCCACCTTTTTTATTATTACGTGTTATTTTTTTTTGAAGGGGAAGAGGAATAAAATCCATATTTTTTTTCTTGTTTACTTCTTCTTCCTGCCTTGACTGTGCACTGAGACAGTCCCTTGTTTCTGCTGAGGAGTAGGACAACAACAGAAGTTTCCTACTATGGACCCAAAGCTGTTAACAGGTGAAAGAACTTGCAGTGAGCAAGGCTGAAGGTGGAGAGGTGGCTGGATGCTACTACGCTTGTCATCTTGTGCTCCATAAATCACAGCAAATGGTTTATCTTCTCTTCACCTTTCTAACAGGGTATTTGACTGTACCTGAACGTTTGACCTTGATCTTCATCTGAAAATAAAAAGACCTGTCATCTTTGATGGTGCACAACTGCTACTGCAGTGACATGTTATCATCAGTATCTTCTCACATATGGCTGGAACATGAAGTTCATCCTGCCTTGGCTGTTATCCACAGCCACACACCATGAGGACTAGGAAGAGGCATCATCCTGAACTATATAAATCAGTGCATTGACTATACTCTACCACACTAAGTACTTGCCACAGCAGGAGTCTGGTATTTAGCTAATTAAAAAAAAACCAAACCAACAAACAAATCCCAGATATCACACAGTATAAAAAGAAAAGGAAATAGAACATGACCCACATGAAAAAGAATATATGAGTTAAAACATACTGGCTAAGAAACTAGGGTATAGAAATAACCAGGTGTTGCATGCAAAACAACTGAAATAAACATATTGCATTGAGAAAATTAAACAAGCAGAACTGAGTTATTCCCAGCCCCAAATTCTGAGTGAATTGGAAAGAAATGACAGGCCATGTCAGATTACTTATGTTTCATCTAAGTTTCTTTGATAACTGATTTTCTGACTCAAAGAAGGATCTAGACTACTCAGAGTTCAGTAAATGCGAGTTCATTAGCTGAGGTGAAGAAGATGAGGACTGAAAAACTAATTGTAAGAGAGCAAGGGAAATAGATAAATAAGGGTGACAATGATCTATGACAAAATCGTATTTAACATTTTCAATGACCTCACCACAAAAAGCATACTAATGAAATCTGCCAGTGATATAAATTTAAGCTGTACCAGCAGCACAAGACTGTAAGGTTAGACAATAAGAAACAGAGTAATAGAAACAGAATGAAACTCAGTATCATAACACATGTCAAAATGGCCTAATAAGAAACAAAAAAGGATATAAAATAGGAGCTCATCAGGGTAGAAGTGGCTTAGAAGAATATGGACATAAAATCTGACTGTAAGATGACAACGAGCTGCACAGTGATACCTGTAGTATCAAGATACCTGTAGTAGCAAGAGACATCATTTACTTTGTTAAAAACACACAGGTATCACTAGGGGGAAGAATGCACAGTGTTGAACAGCTTTTGACTCCAATACTGCCTCAAATTTTGCTCAAATGAAGGGATCTAGTGAAGCTTGACTTGCTTCTGCTAACAAATGAAAGCTGAGAATGGATAGAAGCCCATTAGTGTCTATAAATACATCACAGGGATAAACGCCAGGAAGGGGAAAGATCTCTTTGTGTGAAAATAGAAGATGCTGGCACAAGAACAAAGTAGTGTGAGCTTTCTGTGAATAAACTGAAAATTGGATGTCAACAGAAAGTTTTTAACCAGAGGATTGACATTCTACAAGGAACGGTTTTCCTGTGGGCACAGCAGATCCAAACTTGCCAGTATTAAAAGCTTGCTGGGTTCCTAGAAAGGAGTGCCTGGAGCCTGCCATGACTGAGAGGGGAACTTCACCTCCAGGATGCTCTCCAGATTTGTTACTACTCCAGCGCAGACCTGGGAAGTTCTTGGAGTTAACAAGACATAATAAGAACCAGCAGACACCTTAGAAGCTGAATCTGTGCTCTCAAGAGTCAGCTTTTTCATTGCACAAGTATTAGCATTAACCTGCCTGGCACAAGAAATTAGTTTTGTAAGGCTAATAGAAGATGTATTTCCTGGATTTCTGACCCCCTCAGACTTCTCAAACGACAGCATGACACAAGACAGCATGCAAACCCAAATTCTTCCTAATGCTCCTATCTCAATGCTAATAACTAACAGAAACTAAAGCTGGGCCATCTCATGGAGGTTTGCTGACATTGACATAAGGCAGAAAGACAACACATACTTTATACAGATCTAAAAATAAATCCAAACAGACGTAAATCAGTGAGCTTTTTCCACAGACCTCTTTTGCTTTCAGTGCCAGTTCTATTTTGAGGTTGGTTTGTTGGGATTTTTTGTATTTTTTTTTTTCCTTTAAACTTATAACTGGATAGAATTTTGATAAAGAAATTAGGAGAAGGATTACTCCAAGACCTCCAAGACTCACTAAAGGGCATACAGAAATCAGATGCTCCGATTCACCTTGCATTTTTGCTTCTGGCTGAATTGCCAGTCAGACAGTTCACTCTTTTGAATGAAAGAGAATAATAGAGGGGTTTGGGTTGAAAGAGAATAACAAGAGTGGTTTGGGTTGGAAGGGTCCTTAAAGATCATCTAGTTTCAAAACCCACGCCATGGGCAGGGACACTTTCCACTAGACCAGGCTGTTCCAAGCCCCATCCAACCTGACCTTTAATACTTCCAGGGATGGAGCACCCACAACTTCTTTTGGCAACCTGTTCCAATGCCTCAGCACCCTCATAGTGAAAAATTCATTCCTAATATGCAATATAAATCTACCTCCTTTCAGTTTAAAGCTATTACTTGCTGTCCTGTCAAAAAGTAAGCGGATCTTAATTTTGCAGAGATGTAGAATCCCAGCTTAGCTGGCTCGGTCTGAGGAGCAGCTCGTCTAAATCCGCCATCCCAACCAGAGGAGGAACATGTTTACTCCCGGCCCCATTCCCCCCGCGCCCGGCTCGGCTCCGCCTTTGGTATGTCTCATGTCCCTGGAAGACCTGCGGCCGCTCGTTCCAAGAGTCAGCAAAGCTCCGGGGGTGCAGCTGTACGTTTAAGCGGCCACTGTTTACAAAGCACAAACCCCGACAGTTTTTGCCAGTAATTACGTATAATAATTACAATTATACGATGTTCTTCCCAGAGAAAGTTTTAATGTAAACAACATTCAGAAAAACGAAGCAGGAATTTGGTGTGCAGTCCGGGAAATGAGATGCATCGCCCTTTTTCCAGCTGAAATACGAAAGCTGACGATGTTTTGTTATGCAAATACGCAGAACTCGACTCCCGCTGCACGAATCCTTGCCGTTTCCCTCTGGTTTTGGGGTCCGGTTTCCCAGTGCCCCGCCTCGCCCGTGGTGACGCGCCTCTGGCACGGCGCCTCATGGTGGGCGCTGCCCCCCGGCCCGGCGGAGCGCATACCGAACAAGCCCCGATCTCCGCGCTGCCTGTGCCTACGGCTGTTCCTCGGGTCAGGCCGGGCCGCGCTGGGGCGGGCGGCAACGCGGAGCGGAAATGCATCTCCCTGCGCTCCGCAGCTGCCCGCTTCGCAACAGCCTCCGTTTGTGGGGCAGAGCAGAGCGCGGCGCAGCGCAGCCCATGCGGAGAAAACCACGCCAGGGCGGGCTTTCAAGGGGACTTCCTTTGTTTGGTTTGTTGTTCTCTTAACCAGATAAACCTAATTCACAAAGAAAGTATTTGTTTGCTCTTTGTGTCTGGAAAAACCTCAGAATTGCGATGTTAACATTTCCAAATGGCAAAAAGTGCATTTCAAATAGCTGGCAATGAAAACGCTCGATAAACACACCCTGGCTGAAATCCACTTCTCTTTCACACCCACTACGCCTGAGCCCCATATTAGCCATATGCTTTTACAAATTCAGTTTAAATTCAGTGCATGGTTTATAATCTGCTTTGTTGCAATGCAGCTGTAATAACCTCAAGCTCCTGAAAATTTAAGCTAAAGAGAAAGTGAATGCTGAGATTTGCCGAGTCACACAAAAGAGGGCACATTTGTCCTCTATGACAAACCAGTTCTGATTCTTCCAGTAAGTATTTGGTAGTGGTGGTATTTTCCTGTGCATCATACTGTGCTGCCTTCAATTTCACTGATCATTTTGTATTTATAAATGTATAAATTCCATGGTTAATAGTATAGAAAATTGAATGTACACATAAGTGAAAATTTCACGTTTAATTTCATTGTCGCCACATGTTGAAAATTATGCACCTTATTTAGAGAGCGGCTTCCTGAGGTTCCTGCTGCTTCTTAACTAGCCTGCTCACTTTACAGAGCTGGATAAGGCGGTGGTCCCATTTCTGTTCTGTTTGTATCAACTTGTCAGCAGCAACTGTAATTTGCTGGATTTAGAGCCCTTTGCATGGGTTCTAACTGTAACTGTTAAATCACCAGGCTTCTTAAACAGCCAATTCATTAAAACTGTTTCCATGTGTGAAATACAAACTCACTCCTCTATTTGAGATAACGGGTTTATTGAGGGACAAAGTCAATAAAGCAAAAGCAACAGCGCTGGGCATGTGACTGTAGCCAGAGGTGCACTGATTAGTGTCTGTTGCAGCCTTATATACTTTCACTATTGAATTAGCCATATACATATTCATAATTCTTGTGTATAGGCAGGGAATATTATAACTAGCTTCAGAAACTTATTATCGGAAGTCTCCTCCTCTTGGCGCCTGGGCACTGCTCTCTGGTGATTGTGGGCTGGGGTCTTCAGGATGAAGTAAGCAGTCTTCCTCACGGTGCACTTTTCACCTTTGGCAGAGCTGGATGTCCCAGTAATCACAAAAGCAGCTGAAACCTGCCATATCTGTAAGTTTTCTGATAGCTGGCAAAGATTCAGAACAGCGTGACCTTCCTGCAAAATTTATTGCAGGATGGGCAAACAAGGAGTACCCAAAGCTAGCAGATGTTTGGGAGGCACTGTCTCTAAAGCAACTGATAAGTAGAAGGATGGTGTGAAATAACTCATTCATGTTTAATGGGGCCAACTAAATCCTGTTATCTCACCACAGACTTACAACACAAACATTGTTCTTTACCTTCAATCTAAGCTAAAAGTATTTTAACCCTACAGTTTCCAGGCACTAGCTTTTCTCATATCAAGCCCCCCCCCCCCCTTTTCTTTTACCTTTGCAAATGCTTTTGCTATATAACTGCATTTTACTCAGGAATTCTGGCAAAGTATTTACCACTTTCAACTTGTTGTCTAACCTTATGTCTTTAGCAAGCTTTGTTTCTGTTATTGCAAACTCATACAGTTATATCCACATAGCAGCACCTATGACTTGCGAAAGCCAATCTTTTATGTGTTCATCAGACATGTAGTTATATATTAAAAATCTGTGGCCACTACCAGGATTGTAGCTGGTATTGTTTGCATCCTAAACCCACTTCCACCAGGTGTGTTAATGAGGCAGTCACCTTCAGGCTGCTGGTGGGTGTTCAGCTGGGTGCTGGCAGAGCCCATGCAATGGTACAGTGCACTATGGCTGAGCCTGCCCAGAGCATCCCATCAACACAGAGCTCTCCTGTACAAGGGCTGGATATATACAGAAAGGAAGCCTGTAGTCCAGAGAGCTTTCCATCTTAACCCAGAAGTAAGCAGCCAACATGTAACAGACAAACCACATCTTTATAGAGTACACCACACAGACAAGCTTCACCACTCCCTCTTTTAATAACTTCCTCAATCCAATTCCCCATAACTCAGTCCCTGCTCACACAGTGACAACATCTTTGTGGCCTGTTGCTTTTGAAGGCAGAAGAAATAAAGTAAACCTCTTCTTCTCCCCTAAGCATACTTGTGAACTTTCTGATGGAACATGTTGCTTTTGAAAAATGAAGGTTTGTCAAAACAGAAAAGTCTGAGGAGCAGTCAATTTTGTTGACTCTTCAAACCTCACATTCTTGCCAGTTCAGCTTCTCACAGGCTGAGAAGTGCCAAGGCCTTAGAAGCTGTGGCTGAATCATTCCCATCAAAATCTTTTGAACTCTGAGCTTCTTATCAGCCCACCAGACAAACAACCAAAGCTGCAAAGGGAAGCCTGTCAAGTTGTTTTTAGACACTTCCATTCTACTATTAGACAAGAACTTTTGTTTCCAGGAAACTGAGTAATAGTAAATTTCACTCCAGTGCAGGAAGATTTTGTTCTGCTTTTCTCTTTTACATTGAAAACTCAACACATAAAGATCTTTCACCATATAAGTAAGCACATAAAGGCATGAAAAGGTAATCTAGGAATCTACTCAGCCAGAAAGTAGGCAAGAACAGACCATTTGTTTGGGAAGTCTGTAAGTGCAGCCTGTGCTCTGCAATCACCCTTTCCTTCTGTCAGGACAGAAAATCACAGAAGCATAGAATGATTTGGTTTGGAAGGGACCTTAAAGATCATTCAGTTCCAACCTCCACTGCCACATGCAGGAGCATCTTCCACTAAACCAGGTTGCTCAAAGCTCCATTCAGCCTGGCCTTGAACACTTCCAGGGATGGGGCGTCCACAACTTCTCTGGGCAACCTACTCCAGTGTCTCACTCACTACCCTCACAGGGAAGAATGTTTTCCTGATGTCTGCTCAGTTTAAAGCCATTCTCCCTTGTCCTGTCACTAAATGCTCTTGTAAAAAGCCTCTTTCTTGTAGGCACCCTTTAGGTATTGGAAGACTATCATAAGGTCTCCCCTAAGCCTTCCCAAGGTCTCCCCTGAGTGTTCTCTTCTCCAGGCGTCTCAGAGCATCTCTGGTCTGCAGGACCTGTTTGACCTACCTTTACTTCTTCAAAGAGAGGCCACTTCTCACATATTAGTCGTTCAGTCATGCTTTTCCACACATGTTTTTTTCTCTCAAATGTGCAGTATTACCCCCTCTCACACCTGTAAGTTACACAGCCATTTCTACCTAAAATAACAAATAATGCACCTAGGAGGGCATTCTTAATACAGCAACACTGTTGACATCAGTAGGACAGATTTGTAAAGCCCTTGAAAAACAACTTTATTCAGCATTCAGTTCCAAATGTAACTGCAAGCTGTAGATAAATCCCCATTTTGTCCCCTCTGTAGCAGCAGCTGGCCAAGCTAATTTGCACAGCTAGTTTAACCCCATGTTTAATATGGGACCTGGGCTCAGGAGAGACTCCCTGCTGTTTGGCTCCTTGCCAACGCAGTTCTTGTTTCTCACATTATTTCTCTTACAGTAACATCTAAGAGCTCCAGCCTCTGAGGTGGATCCCACCATTACTCAGTGGACAAACACACAGCAAAAAGACCAGTCCTTGTAGCAATGGAGCCTTACTACTGAGCTTGAAGCAGACTGACAGAGAAACACAGATTTTCCCCTCTTAACATTGATGGTATCACCCTGCTGACAGAATCCTGGGAATTTGAGGTCAGATGCTGTAGCTGCTTTTACTCAGAAAAGGAGCAAACCTACTGTGTAGTAAGGTCAAAGGCAGAAAGAAAGCAAGAATAGATGATGATGGCTTTCCTGCTTATGAATTGTAAGGGGTTTCTGAGCACTTCCACAACGATCAGGATAGTGCCAAATGCTTGCAGGAAACAAATAATGTGACCAGGCAGCTTTGCTCATGAATCACTGCACACTGCAGTCAGGCAGCAACACCAAACGCAACACCATGTACATCCCTCACATGAGGCTCCTATTCACTTTTTGAATCTGAACCTTACCATTTGCAGTATTTTAAAGCAAGACACCTAGATGACCTTTTGCTGCAACTAGAAAGAAGATGCAAATAGAGCTGAGGCTGAAAGAACAACCAAACCCTTTGCTATTTATTTAGTATCGTTACTTTAGAAGATTGCTTGGACATGCTGTCAAAGCTGATCCAGGAAAAATCTGTCTCGAGCACTCCTGAAGTCGGCTAAGTGGCAAGATCAACTGACAGCAAGGAAAAAGCTTTCAAACGACTGGAAGCATTTATGAATAAAATAAATGATCTGTCTTCGGGAGTGTTTTATACAGTAACACTTGTACCTAGACTGATACAAATACCTCTACAATAGACAGTCTTTCACTGGGAGATATGTTTTTGTTTAAATAGGATTATCAATTACATTTGCTATTCCATTCCTGTGTGTTACCCAAGGTCTTTGCTGCAACCACAATAATATTTCTACCTGATTACAGTATATGAAGTTACCTGAAAAAAGAGGTTCCATGGCAACAACCTCTGTGAAAAGGGAGTATGGATTCTGCAGCAAACATCTGAGTCTATTACATAAATGCAAACTATGTACCATGTACGTACATGGCAGTTCTTGGGTAATGTTTGGACCTGATGACCTTAAAGGTCTTTTCCAACCTAGCTGATTCTGTGATACAAGGAAAATACTGGGCACACTGTGTTGATAGTTGTTTTAACCCAGCTGGTACAGAATCTGTTTTAAACCATAAAGGAATTCCTAAGTTAGAGGAACTGGTGTCATCAGGACAGGACAGAACAGAGCATTGGAACAGAAGTGACTAGGGATCACAAAGAAAACTGGTGCATCGTTACCCAGCTTGTCATTCAGTGGACAATACCAGGTGATATGACAGCCCATGTCATTTCATCTTTATTTCATCAGTTTGAATCTACCTCAGATCAGTGGTGACCAGGAATAGTTGATGCTTCAATATGAGACTGGATTTCCCTTTCTACTCAGAACTGAAATACTGATCCTGCTGAACACTACTAACTGCTGAAGGGTCTTCTAGAGTAAACAGTGTTGGGAAAAAGAAAACCCCACAAACCGTAAGTGTTTCTATCTTCCTCCTCAGAAAATAGTTTTGTTGAAAGTTCTACCACTCCATATTCTAACATTCATAATTTGAACCATTCAACCTTACAGAGATACATTTCAAGTTATAAAAAAAAAAAAAAATAAAAAAAAAAATAGTATTTCATTGCTCCAAAACAGCATTTTTGGGAATGGAATACTCTTACTATTTCCATAGAAAAGAAGGCCTTTTTGTTTCAAATCAAAATCAAGTGTAAATATAAAACATTTAGAATATCCCAGAGACGTTCTGTCAGCTGCAGAAATGTGCTTCTGGCTACCTTAGGGAGGGCAGGTTGTCTGTAATATATCACTGACAGATGCACTTGGATGTGTCTTGGATGTCAGTCTAAGTATAAACTGAAAACATTACAGTCTTTGGTACTCCGTTGCTTCGCAGGTCAAGACTGAGACCTCCACTGCCATTTCACAGGCAGTCATCTGCTTTGTGACTGAAAAGAGGATTTTATCCCCTAAGACTATCAGTTGGGCACCTTTACGGGCATCAAAGATAACAAAAATAAAACAACTAATGCATCTTAACCTTCTTACCAAGGGAACTGATGAAGTAGACCAAAAGCTTAGCAGCTCTGCAGTAGTTAGTTTTGGACCAGGCATGAGTAACTTAGACTTGGACTTATGGGGATCCTTATGGAAATTATGAACATGTTTTGGAGTACCTGAAAGCAGTGGGACTAGCGAGGAGTAGCTGACACTGCTCTGCCCTAGCCCTGTCCGTATACGACACAGTGCAGTCTTCATAACCACACAGCATTCAAATTCCTTGCGTAGACATAGACAATCAGACTTGATGTAGATTTTATTTGGCAATTGATAGAGTTGACATCTAGTCACAGTGACACTTGTTTCTTGCATTTGCTGAAATACATGGAAGTTCATTAGACTCTAACAAACAAGGCTAACCCATGTCTATACTGCAGTTGAGCAGGATGACTACAGGGAGTGTAAACGTGTAGTTAGCTTCCTTACCAACAGCATCACAGCCACAGAAATGCACATTTCAGACAGGGCATACGAGATAGATAATCTGGTATCCTGGGTACAACACATAGGTCTATGAGTGGCTGAAGAGAAGGATTACATCCAACCCTGCTCAGGCCAGTTTACTGCCTAAACCTCTCCTGGAACCAGATCTGAAGTGAGCTAGACTGGCTGTGACAGCACAGGAATCATTGCAGGGTATACATATTAGCATTAATTCATTTTGCTTTAGTACTGAAGGCTGAGAACAATGCTGGAGGTTGTGCTCATTATTCTCAAAGATCATAACAGAAAAAAAACCCAAACAACTCATTCCTAAAATCTAATATCTGATAATTTCTTTTCAAATACAGAAGCTATTACAGCAATTTTGACACTTTCAGGTTTTATTCTGCAACTTTTCTTAAAAGAGTGATTATTTTTTCTTAATGTTACTGTGTATTTTCTTTCAAAAATATTCTGCCTTTGTTGCTGAGAGAGGAATACTAGCTCAGAGTGCAGCAAAATTGTTGCCTCAAGACAAATTGGCATTCATCGTTCAAGCAGAAAAATAAATTAAGTGCAACATTTAGGCACTCTGCATTGGGTTGTTGGGAAAAATCAACAAAGGGAAAACAAATGTTATGTCAGCTATTGACTGTAGAAACTGACTAAATGAGTAATTTCACCAGTACTTATACAGCCCTGCACTTCACAAGGTACTTAAAACTGTGAAGGCTTTTAATAGTTTTTTATTGGAACCAGCAATCAACTTCACATGTTTTGGATAGAAATATGTAGCCTTGGTAAATCCTAAAAGCTACATACATCCTTTTAATATTCCAATTTGACATTTAAAAGCAGCGATAGCAATATTATTACTATTGAGAATTGTTAGACATGATTATGACTTTTGCTACAGTCTGGTAGACTATATTACTGCTTTACCTTGCCTTTCAAGAATGTCTTTCATCCTAAAGGGTCCAAGAGTGCTCACACATACTACAAATGCACAAAGTGGACTATGACAGATCATTTCATGTACTAGCAGGACAAGACCATATCCACAGTGGAAGGTGTCTATTTTACTTTCCTCTGGCACTTTAGGGCAGGAAAGATTCTAAAACAATGAAGTTTGCTTCTGGGATATCTGTCGCTCGGCACAAGTCTTACCAACATCTACTACAGAGCACATAACCCTTGTCACAACAGGTATTGCTGCTGGTTTGGTAAACTTCTACCATGAAACTCAGGGTGCAATTTACCCATAATTCACATACTCCCATAATTTCAATTCAGAATTGAAATTCTGAATTCAACCCCTTCTTTCCCCCCCACATATTTGAGTTTCAGTCCTTCAAACTGTAAATTACTTCATATATACATGTAGGCATAGGCACAAAAGATATACATAAGCACTTACATACATACCCAGACATTGCCACAAACATATGCACACCCACAGATAGAGGCATCTTAAAATTTCTCTTCTACTCAATCAAGTAAACCCTTATTCAAGAGAAAACCTACATGATGTTATTGAGGTGCGAACAACCAGACCATGTCAAAGGCAACCTGCCCTTCCTCTATGTAATATTCCAAATTCCTTTATCAAACTCGAGTTAGGCTCATGCTTACCTATCACTGGAAGTATTTCCCCTCCAAAAAAAAACATAACAAGGGTTCAGACAGACAGTGAAAATCAGAATAGCAAGAAATGTATCACAAAGATGAACACATGATAAGCAACCTAGAAAAGATGTATAAGTCTGCAAATAAATAGCTTAGCAAATTAGTTGACTAAAAAGAAAAAATCTCCAGGGACAGACCAGGTCCAAACAGCTGTTAGGAGTCTCTTGCATTTTCTTGTGGAATGTGTGGTAAGTCACTGTTGAAAGGGAGATACTGGGCCAGATATATTGTTGGTGAGATGCAGCATAGAGATGCCTTATGGTTCTGACGCTGAGGCTAAACTGCAGGCAAACACATTCCATTCACCTGAGATGTTGTTTCAGAACAGAACATCTGCAACAGACTTGAGGTCCCTCAAAGACTGGGAAATGCAAGCTTCCAGAGAAAAGCCCCATCTGCATATGGCATACTACTGTACATAAGTAAGGAGAGAATTAATAGTTCACAATCAGCTATAGATGATAGTAGCAACCTGACCTGACAGTTTTGGGTCAAGGACACAGAAATCAAAATGTAAATTAACACACAGTGAATGATAAGGGGGGAACAAGTGCCAAGCAGGAATTATTAGACAAAGAGATTATGACACAGGAGTCAGATTCTATTAGGACACCCACAAGTCCTGAAAACATGTAATACAGGTGTTTTGCTAGAGAAGACACAGAGGTGAAGCTTAAGAGATTTCAGTACAAATACTGTCTCATTTAAATCCACACACCACCTTTACAGTTAAGTTCCATGGTAAGTTTTCTGTTTAAGCAGACTCCCAATATTGAAGCTGAAGACACAATCAAAGCAGACAGCATTTTTATGAATTTTATGCACATTCAATGGCAAGTTGTAATATTTATGTATTTCTTATGCCTACTATCAAAGTGGAAACAAACTTTAGCATATTTCCAGGATTAAAAATGGAAGGCTCAGCTTTGCCAAGACTCAGATTTATCTCACATATTACAACACCTTTTTTTTTTCTTTTTATGGCTTCAGCAGCTAAAGTGTATAGATTGCATTAGAAAGAGATTCCAATTAGAGAACAAAACTCACAGCCACACACATATATATACAATTTCTGCTGAGGAAAGTATGAGCAATGTGCTTGGAAGTTTATGCTATCAGCTCAAAATAAATAAAAAAAAAGATGTAAATAAGTTGTAAATATTTTCAAGAGTTTTACTGGCAATTTGTTAATGTATTTATCAATACCAAAGGTAATTTGGAGAAAAAAGAAAAGAAAAATTCAGTAGCAGCTAAAACAGGAAATCAACTACAATGAGATTGTTTAGCTCTGCACACAAAGGATCCAGAAAACTGAAGAGGTTTAACCAGGACATAAAACCTTCTTATGTGGATCAGACCATGAACAGTTGGTTATGACTTTGCACCTGAAATTTCTTCAAAATTTTATATTCAACCCTTAATTCCACGTATTATGGGCTACATAGCAGGCTCAATTTTTGCAGGCATGTGTAAGTACATAGCTCATAGAAGACTAGGAGAAGGAAAAGTTAGTAGAGCAAAAAGGGGTTCTTTTTGCATCTTCCTGCTCTTAGCACTGCATCTCAGGTAACAAGATATATTACACCTAAATGAGTACTTAAGGCTTAAGATGCTTCTGGTTTGCCCAAGACCCAAACCAAAGCTCTAACAATCCCAAACCTTCAGGCATGCTGCAGGAGACAGAAACCTCTGCAAACACTTTACAATGGATGAGAATTGCCTTTCCTACAATCCTTCCAAGGGCAGTCGACATGTCTTTATTAAGTTATTCATATTTTTTACATTACTAAAAAAATTCATACTGAAGAACTTCACCCACTACACACTTTTTTATAGAATAGTTAGGGTTGGAAAGGACCGTAGATCATCTAGTTCCAACCCCCCTGCCATGGGCAGGGACACTTCCTTTTAAAGCATGCCACCCACAGCTCTGTCCAACCCAGCCTTTAACACTGCAAGGGATGAAGCATTCATAACTTTCCTTGGGCTGCCCATTCCAGTGCCTCACCACCCTAATGGTAAAGAACTTTCTCCTTATATCTAATCTAAATATCCCCTGTTTAAGTTTCAATCCATTACCCCTTGTCCTGCCACTACAGTCCCTAACGAAGAGTACCTTCCCAGTATCCATATAGGCCCCCCTCAGATATTGGAAGGCTGCTATGAGGTCTCCACGCAGCCTTCTCTTCTCCAGGCTGAACAGCTCCAATTTTCTCATCCTATCTTCATATGGAAGGTGCTCCAGTCCCATGATCATCCTCGTGGCCCTCCTCTGCACTTGTTCCAGCAGTTCTATTCCTTTTTATGTGGGGGACACCAGAACTGTACACGATACTCCAAGTGAGGTCTCACGAGAGTATAGTAGAGGGGCAGGATCACCTCCCTCAACCTGCTGGTCACACTCCTTTTGATGCAGCCCAGGATACAGTTGGCTTTC
>JANRGW010053922.1:6328-19831 GCA_024733675.1 Psilopsiagon aymara | reverse complement strand
GCCAGGTTGGACAGAGCCTTGGGTGGCATGGTTTAGTGTGAGGTGTCCCTGCCCATGGCAGGGGGGTTGGAACTGGACAATTTTAAGGTCCTTTCCAACCCAATTTTATGATTCTATAAAAAAATTCCATAAATTGACCATCAGTCTTTTTTTCTTAATTGCAAACAAATTTGTCTGGTGTGATAAAAATGGCACCACATTGCATGCTATGCAATTGTTTGCAAACATTCCCTAGTTAGTGTCAGCCATTAACCTTCAGTCAGGAGACCACTGAGGTCAAGATTGAGGATTTATAATCCAGTCAATTTACATTTATCTCTCCACAGTCAGAACTGCAGAGGGGCCTCTTATTAGAAGTGTTTACTATGCAACTTTTTACAACTCAAACAGGACAGTTGGCCTATCCACAGACCAAGCTAGGTTTCCTTGTCAGCTGGAGGTAAACTAAGACTACCTGAGCATGCTTCAATCAACACCAGCTTTCAGCAGGAAATTTGGGGTTTGGCTAAGCAAAATTTCATTACAATTATCTGCTGCAAACAGAAAAGTATCTACTTTTGTCAAAAGCTGACTACTAGAGAAGTTTTCTTTTTTCTAATAAAGGAAAACCACTTGAAAATTTGTCATGAAAATCCAGTCTTTCCAGTACTTCAGTGGCCCTGATCTGAACTGTGAGGTGGGCAACTGAAATCTCTCAAGCCATGCCACAGACCCAGGATGCACAACAGCGGTGGAGTTAAAACCTGTGGTGCACCAGAGAATAAGTGTTGCAGGCTACTAGCCCAAGGACAGAATGGTGGTTTCAGGAAAAATCTAAACTCTAACAGCTGCTATGTATAAATAGGTATCTATTCAGCCAATTTTTTTATGCAGAATAAATGCCATCTCTTCAAAAAATCTTATGAATAAGTAAAGCAAGATGGTCAAATAGATTCATAGAACCGTTTAGGTTGGAAAAGACCTTTCAGGTCATCGAATCCAACCATTAACCTAGCACTGCCAAGTTTACAACTAAACCATGTTCCTCATTGCCATATCTATATATCTTTTGAACACCTCCAGGGACGGTGACTCAATCACTTCCTTAAGCAGACGTTTTTTATTAATGTCTAATCTAAACTTTCCATGGCACAGCTTGTGGCCTCTTCATCTCATCCTATCACTTGTTACTTGGGAGAAGAGACCAACACCAACCTTGCTGCAACCTACTCTCCGGTTGTAGAGAGCAATAAGGCCTCCCTTCACTCTCCTTTTCTCCAGGTTAAACAGCCCCAGTTCCCTCAGCTGCTCCTCACAAGACCTGGGCTTTAGACCATTCTCCAACTTTGTTGCCCTTCTTCAGACACAATCCAGCACTTCAATGTCTATCTTGGACAGATGGGCCCAGAATTGAAAACAGTATTCTAGGAGCAGCCTCACAACTGTCAAGTACAGGGAGATAATTGCTTCCCTAGTCCTGCTGGCCACGTTATTTCTGATACAAACCAGGATGCTATTTAGCCTTTTTGGCCACCTGGGCACGCTCCTAGCTCATGTTCAGCCAGCTGTCAACCAACACCCCTAGGTCCTTTTCCACTGGGAAGCTTTCCAGCCACTCTTTCCCAAGCCTATAGGATCACAACATGAGGCTGTTGTGACTGAAGTCCAGGACTCAGCACTAACCCTTCTTAAAACTCAGACAACTGGCCTCAGCCCATCCATCCTGCCTGCCCAGGTCCCTCAAAGACACAGAAAGCTGTTGAGCCAAAAGAGTGCAAAACTCCCTCTCAAAAACATCAACACTCTGAAAGTACCTGATCCAAAGCTGTTAAATCAATAAGACTCCATTAGCACCAACTGGCTTTCTATTTGATCCCACGCAGCAAGGTGGAATTTGTATTCCTTTAAAATATCCCAATGAAATTAAAGAGCATTTCCAGTCAAAATATCTTCATGGTCTCCTATTACAGAAGTTGTGCTTTTGTTTTTTAACCGGAAATCCTGACAGTTTAGGTCAATGCAGTGTATTTCATTCCATGCTAAATTCTTTAAATATTTTGAGGAACAGAGAGGAGTACAGAAGCCCCACAAGTGGTAGTTCCTTCTCTGTTTGAAAATGAACTATCTGCTTTTCAGTGCTTGAGCTGCAGTAGGTGGAAATGAATTTAGACCCTGGCGAATCAGGAAGAACACACCAAATTACTGAGAGCTTAAACTAGAGAAACCCTGACTGCTTCAGGCTACTGCCCACCACTTGGCAAGGCTACTAAAGGACTGTTAATTTACAGCTATCCTATTTATCGTTTTGTTTTGTTTGTTTTTTTTTTTTTTTTTTAATAAGACCTTCTTATAGACTTTCTGCTGAAGAGTAGGATCCTACAAAGCAGAACAAAGCCAGGAAGGCATGTGGCTTAGCAACAAAGAGAGAGGACAGTCAACAGGGACAAGAAGAAGAGTAACGTTAGGGAGCAAAAGCAGTAAGAAGAGAATACTGAAGGAAAAATAACCAGCTACTCTGGCAGCCTCTGAATGCCACTCAAAAAGCCTTTCAGAGAGTTTTACATGAGTGTGTGCCCAGGGAATAGGCCCATGGATACCAACAGGCAAAGTCCTTTCTGACAGAGTTCTTCTTTGTTGGGAGAGTGGAAGTCTACCAGAAACAGGCTGACCAAGCTATGTATACAAAAAGACCTTCCCTGCATGGGTCATAGCATTGAAAATAGCCCACACGTGGCTTCATGAATCTAATTAGGTATGGCACAGGGAAAAAACAAGATATTTCTGTGTCTAGGTTTATAGAGTCTTTGGCTTCTCTCTGGAGGCTACCAGCAAGGTTACCAGTGACTGCCAAATGTAGCGATGGTTTCATTACGGAAACACCTGTCCATGAGACCACAGCAATACAGCTCATCCACAAAGGCCAGCAAACAACAGATGGTAGCAAGTTTTAAACACTACCAACATGGACTGGATTTGAACCAGCAAGTTAGAAGTAAAAATGTTGCCAACTCATTTCTTATTCTTTTCAGCAATTTTTTCTCCTGTTAACATTATATATTATGTATTACCTTACATGAAGTCCTAGAGAAGGACTCGATTAAAAAAAAAAACCAACAGCTTTCTCTTTGCTGTGTAATACAAAGTAAAACTGGCAAACTTGGATGCCTACTGTTTACATTTTACCGTAAGAGGGCAATTTCACACTACCTACTACTGCTGCTGCAATATTTCCATACCCACTTTTTTTTGTTTATTTGTTTTAACTCAGTTCATGCCAGAATTAAAATGAGAAGACTCATAAAAAATGTCCGGTCTTCTCTATTATGAGGAGTTCCTGCCAGCCCTCTGCCTGCATTTCTGTTGTGTTATGATATTGATCCGTTTACAAAACCAGGTCAGCTCTGTGGCTGGCCTAGATGAAACAGCAGGGATCCATCCTTCACCTGGTTCCTGCTGCCTGTCAGCCAACCGCAGCTACTGTGCTTCTGCCCACTACTTACTGTACATGGTCATATGTCTGGTCTTACTAACGCAACTGTTTCCACCAGTGTCACTCAAAGCATAGGATTCCTTAATACTTAAAATCATCTAGCTTGCTCTCACTCAGATATCTTTCACCTTCCACAGAAAGTCAAAGAATCAAAGGTGAAGCAGGAAGCTCAAAGTTAAAAACATCCACGCAGATTGCTGAAAGCATACGTTGTAGGGCAGGCACGCTGCAGTGATGTGTGGGTGGCCGGCTGCTTGTCTGGCTGCCTGCCTGCCACTCTTCGCACGTCGGCAGTACACCTCCAGGATGCTGCCATACCACAACCAGCCTCAATGGCACAGGCAGCCAACGTTTCAGGAGACAAGCACAGGCCTCTTGGATTTGGAGAGCTTTTGGATCTGCACTTATTTAGGTTTCTATTTATGAGCCTGTTGAGCAATAAAAAAGTGTGCTGGGGGAAAAGAGTGGCTTTTCTGTACCTCAGACATTATTACTTGGACAGAAATTTAATTATAAGCCCTTATCACTACTTAGGAGTGTAAAGCGCTGGAGGCTATAAACCCCCTGGGTAAAATCTTAGCCTTGAGGAAAGCAAAGGCAAAATTACTGTTGACATGAATAAAGCCAGAATCTCACTCTATATATTTGTATGTGTGTGTATAGGTGTGGTTACATTTTCATAGAGAATCAGGACTACTTATTAACTGTCAAGCAGAGACTGCAGCAAAGACTGTCCACAGCATCATCGAAGCTTATGGCAATGTTCCTAAGATTCTCACTTCCTTTATAGCTACCAGTAAGAGCCAAATAAAAGTCCCCCAAACCAAATACGAGTTTTGCTTTAAATATAATTTATTTGTAAAAGAGCATGCTTGAGTAATTACATGGTTTTTTTGTGGGTTTTTTTTTTTCTGAGATTAATATTCATTTGGCAAAATGAAAGTAAGAGTTCATTATTCTGTGTTTTATTAAATCACATTAGTTACTGAGCTTTAAGTGGCCTTCTCAGTTGGAAATAAATCTCACAACATTGGCTAGAAAATTTTTGACTGCAGATACCATACAAAAGCAAACTGGTTGTGAATGCCTTATTTCTAATGCAGTGTTTATTATTTTGAGTCTGTAATTTCTGTCTTTCTCAGAAGCAAGATATACGTAGCTTTGTGTTGCTTTTCAAGCAAAAAATAAGAATGTAAATTTTGTGATATAATCATTCCTAACTCATTCACTTCTTATTCTAACATCTACATGGAACTAGATCTATGATTTTTATGGAATTCACCTGTCTGGGTTTTTTAGCTTAAGCACTTTCTGTCAAAGGCAGATCCCTCAGTGATGCAAACGACTATAGATCCTCTGGCATACATGGAAGTATAACAAGTAACTCCACCGGAAATCTGCTCCAGGTAACCAAAATACTGCTTTTCTTAATATCTGCTAAGTTTCACACAAAGTCGTATCTGGCTTGCATTGGCTTTTCTCAGTTTTTCTCACATAGCCGTACATCTGCTCCCACACAACTCACTGGTGACCTTCTGAGTGAACAGAAATGGAATCCTTTTTCCAGGTTTGCCACCTCAGCCCTTCTCTTGCTTCTCAAGAAGCCATTCCAGTCAGTCATCTTTCAGTCTTCACAGTCTGCTGTATCCCAGGACAGGATTCATTTCAGCTAATCCTAGCTGTTCTGTGCAGGTATCTAACCTACACTGGTCGTAAAATCCCCCAGACAGAACCCAGAGAGGGAAATAAGAACAGGGGATAATTTGTCTCATCTCTACTGCAACCAGATCTTGAGCTGCCCAGATTGCAGAGTACCTTTTCCTCATGGCAAACTCCACAAAAAAGCTAAGACACTTTCAAACTTCAAAAGGCAAGGATGTTGCTGAGCACGAACTAGGATAATGGACTTTTAGATGGCGAAAGCTGATATATGATAAAAAAAGACAGAACAGAAATAGAAAGTATTTAGTCACTGCTTCACCCCTTATCCTCTCCTTGCTTCCATGGAGGGCCTCAACCAGCTCAGGGAGTGGTGGAAGACACTGGCTTTCCCTCCTGCTCCTGCAGCACTTTTCTTGCTGTCTCTCATTCCCAAGACATTCCTGATCCTTTCAGTAGTTTCTCAAGCTGCCCTGGAGTTTCTCAAGCAAGCTCTGAGCACCATGGTGGGAACTTCTCTTTGCTTCCTCTTCTTCCCTGACTCAGTAGTTTTTGACGCCTGGTTCCCTGAGAAGGCCCTGTAGCTTCCCTCAAGAAGGTGCAATCTCCCCTTCCTTGCAGACAGATTTAGGGCAAACTCTTCAGGAGATGTGCCAGGCAAGGAATTCCATGAGCTTACCCAAGTCTTTCAATACTACTTTGCATCATATGAAAGAGCTGGAAGAGGGAAGGACCTCACAATCTGGACTGTTACTGTGAGTAACCAGCTCACCTCCAGTTTTTTAGCAGCATCTCTTTGTGACCACTTCTTTTAGCTGGACTTTAAAAGGGACAATCATCCAATTGCCTGTTTCCATTTTTGTACATCCAGGAAATGTGAACTGCCTCATGAAACAAGCAGTGGTAAAGCTATATGTATTTTCATGACATTTAATTTCTTATGAGGCAAGAGAGAAGAGGCACACCAACATCACAGCTGGTGTGTGATTTTATAGACTTGGACAAAAAGAAATTGCAATGTTAATCCGATTTTCTTCTGTACAAAGTCCATTTCATTTAGTTTTGAATTTAAAAATCAAAACGTACTTACAGGAAGAATGGTATCAACTTGTTTATAATTGCTAAACTGAGCTATACAGCAATGATTTATGACTGGCACAAAACAACTTCCTTTTGCATTAGCCCAACTTGCCCAATTTTTAAATTAAACAGAAATCCATCCTTGCTCTAAAGAGACCATATATCTTAATTAAAACTCCTTTTAGAACCAGTAGTTTACTATAGCCAGACATTGCACTGATGCACATTTCACCAGGCTCAGTGTCTATGCTTATATAAGGACACCCTCTAAAGGGGGATGCCCACAGTTTGGCAATGGGTGGATGGAATCCATCGTCCTTAAAAGCCACTTAGTGGAACTCTCCTTTTTCTTTTCTTTTTTCTGTCTTTTAACCTCAAATGGCAAAAATATATTAATTACAGTTCATGGGGGCTTTCTTCTAAATTGCTGCTAGCTTCTTTATTTTGTTTCCTTTACACAGATTTACTTTTATTGATACAGATATTTTACACCCTTGAATTCAGTATCAGTTTACCTGTGTTCTTTGGAGAAGGTATCTGCAACGACACAATAGCAGCTGTCTGGCCAAGAATTAACATATTGGTAAGTACCTCAAGCCCCTTTAACACTACAAGAGGTATAACACAGATAGAGGCAATATCAGCTTCCAAATCTCTCCATTTAGAGCAAGGGACTCCTTTCTTATCCTGCTGAGTCAACCTGAAATGTACCACATTTCAAAATATTACTATTTTTTAGGAGCATAATGCTTTTAAACTAAGTTATTAAACACTCTGGAGCCTTACCAAATATACCAACCCCCAGATAATATTGTAATAAATAATAGCAGGGTGAAAAGTAGCTACTGCATAGCCTAATTAAGTGTTTTGATTTTTGCTGCATTTTGGCTGCTGCTTCTAATTAATTTTATTACCTGATGTCTGTTGGTGCTGTTTTTTTCAACTACTTCTTTGTTTACTTAATTGAGCAGTTTATAACTATCATTCTGGAAAAATGAGTTTTCCTCTTAGATTTTATAACTGATCATATTTACTAAGCCTTTTAGCCCTTTCAGTTTCGACACCCTTCATAACACTGGCAGGATAAACCCTAAGCAACAAACCAGCTTTCCCGTCACAATGGCAGGGTGCTTTGTTTCTTACCCACAATCAAACACAGACCTCCCCCTACCTTCGGTCACCTTTTCCTGCAACACGCAACCTATTCCCCAATAACACCAATTTGCTATTTGAGTCTGTGTTAGTGAATTCTTGCACACATGGAGAGGTCTGTGGCAGAAGAGCGTCTTCTGGACACAACCAGACAGCCCTACCATGAAACAACTCCAGAATCAGAGCTAGGACCACAGAATCACTATGATTTTGCAGAAGGAAGGATCCACCATAATCTTCAGTACCTTACTTTAGACTTTGAACAACCAGACTCCTCATTTACTTTTTAGCTTTCACCTTTTGAAGTAGGTTATTTCCTTTCTCCTACTTGGGCAAGGCAGTAATTCATTAAGAAGAGAAGGGCACACACAGCCAAAACTATTTCATGTTGCAGAGTAGGAAAGCACCTGTAAAACTTGTCAATTGCACAAATTGAGGCACTACTGTGTGCAAAACAGGAAGATTGGGTATATCACAGTGAATTGCATGCCTTTGAAAACTAGAGTGAAGTAACAGTTATGCGATGAGATTTAATAGTACAAAGTGTAGAGTCATGAATTAAACAGAAACCCCTGCCCTCAGGTATGAACATGACTGGATTGGCAAGGAGAGAGAAGGAATTGACTGGTATCCTCCTCAGTCATAGAACAAAAAGGCCATGACTGTAATGCAACTGTAAGAAGTAAACGTGCTACTACATCAAATCAGCTAGGACGTTTCTTGTTGGAAGAAAGGAATATTGCTTCTGTTGCAGATGACACTGATAAGCCATTTACAGTAAAACTGCCACAATTCTGGTCTCCAGCATCAGACAAATTTAAACTGATATTGTACAGTGGTGGAACAGCAGGCTGATAAGGAGAATGGAGAGCTCACATTAGAAGGGAAAAATAGCAAGAATTGGTCTAGTTCAACCTAGAAACATAAAGAATTTTTTTTGTTTAATTTTTTTAAACATAAAGAATGTTTTTAAGAGGGGATTACATTATTTAAGTTGAAATGAAAGAAGGTGGATTTAGATTAGATAAAAGGAAGAGGTTCTTCATTGTGAGGTGTTAAAGTGCTGGAACAGGTTGCCCTGAGAAGCCATGGATGCCCCATCCCTGGAAATGTTCATGGCCAGGCTGGACAGGGCGTTGAGCACCCAGATCTAGTGAAAGGTGTCTGTGCCTGTGGCAAGGGGCTGGAAATAGATGTTCTTTAAGGTCCCTTCCAATCCAAACCATTCTGCAATTCTAAATGGGAAGCTGAAGTACAAATGGGAGCAAAGGAAACAGAAAGGCTAGATGCAGTTGCAAAGGAGCAGTGATGGAATGCCACATAATATATATAAGGAAGACCACAAATGCAGCATTTAACACAACCTCTGTAACAAAAATTTACCTATTGAAAATTAAAATTCAGAGTTGATAAAGGAATACAAACAAGAGAGCTGAAGGGAGTCACTTGAGATTTAAAGAGTTGAAATAATTACTCTCAAAAGGAGTACAAGGGGATTAAAATTAAACAAACCTTGATTAATTAAATTTGTTTCGGGGGGGGGGGGGAGAACACTTTCACACAATTGGCATGTGTCCTGCAGTTTACAAAGAAAGAAGAATACACGGAGTAATATTTGTTGTTCAGTCATGAAGCTACACTATCAGGGAAGATGATTTGCACATCAAATTGGGATACTGTGGGAAATATGGGAAGATTTTGCTTCTGCATGCAGCAAAATTCCAAGGTTGCCATTGCATTTCTGTGATGGTTGCAAAACAGCTTTACATAAGCAGCTTTTATAATTCTCCATGCAGATCATTAACTTTATGTTGGAGTATTTTTTCCCCTGTTCCCCTATTACAAGAGTACTTGCTTGCAGACAGGAAAGTTGCTTTGTTGTGTCACGTACCATCAAAATATATGAGGAAAGATGGACTTTACCCTGCAGAATAGAGAGGATATGTAAAGGGCAAAGAGGAGAAGGTTATTGCAAATGTCTGTATAATAAATTTTGGCAACTGTGACACCTAACTCCATATTTATAGCAATTCCCTATCTTGACAACCAGAAATGGGAAGGATAGCAAGTGAAATAGGAGCTTTTGCACAGTAAAGCAATCTTAAGTATCGGGCAGGTTTTCAAAACAGCTGTGCTAGGTTTACCAGATTGCATTATGGAAATGTTAGATACCAAAAAATCATGCATTGATGTGTAAATAAGGAAAAAAATATGGGGGTGGTAGGCTGGGAAAGAGAATTCCCTCTGGTATTCCTCCTGCCAGAAAACAAAATCAGACAGCTTCCACCCACCAGTCTCTCCTTATCTCCCCTTCAGTTTCCAATGGCTTGCTCTGCAAAATTTCCCCAACTCCAACAAGCCATAAAACCTACTGAGGATTTAAAATTACTATTAGATTAGCAAATTTTGACCCTTTGTCAATATTATCAGGTTGTGTGAACCAAAACTCTTTAGCTGATCTTTAAGCAGATATTTCTAACCACAGCATTTTTTACTGCTGTGCAAAAAAGCTCTGTGTTGCCATATGGTCTGAAGCAATAGCTAGACTTACATTTCCTAGGCCAGTGAGAAAAAGATGTAATAATGAGAGGAGGAGCAAAGGAGGCTGCAAGCAAGGTGGCTTCTCCAAAGCTTTGATTGGAGAAGGAAATGAATTTGATTCCTTTGCACATTAAAACGTTCCCAGGCCTGATCTTCACATGCTTTTCATTAGTGATGCTGTCTAAGAACTCTGGGTCAGGCTCCGTTGGCCATCTGGATGTCAAAGTGTATATCTTAGTCATAAAACTAGATGCTTTCGCGTGTGCTCAGGAGTGGCTTTGATATCTCCAGGTGTCATAATTTTGAGAACAGTGGACAAAATTTGTCTTACAGCTAAACAGCAACATTTTAATGAAGCAGATTAAAAACCACAGACTATAAAATAACTAAAACTCAGAGTTTACATATGAAACACTATTCTGTGGTCAAAATTCCTCTATGGGCTCATTTTTTATTCATCTACTAACCCCTTCCAGATGAAAGGTGGGATGTATACCCACAAAATTAAACATTTCAGAATCTGAAGGGAAGAACCAATGCTTCTGACTCAATTTCATCAGACTTCAAACATGCAATGCTGTTTGTCATGCATGGGATTCATTTGCAGAATGCACACAGCAAGCAAAAATCCATACATGCAGGATTGGCACATGTGATCCAGCGCATCACTACTTCATAGATAGCAAGCTGATGGCATTGCATACACTTTATGGATGTGAATTAAATAATGTTAACACAAAGCCGCATGAGCTTGCAGGATAAATTCATGGGCATAACGTGTGTTCACATTTTGCACTGACAGCTGTAGTTTTACTGAATTACAAGCACCTCCAGCTGGCAAGCATACATCAAAATCACTCATAAAGAGGTGCTGACAGGTGATTTCCCCAGGTGTAAATGCCATGTTGCATTGGCAAAATGAAAACTAGAGGGGGATAGTCATGCATCAAATCCTAGATTAGCCAGCTGGTCTCTATATATAGTATCTCTTCAACCTCTGGACAATCCCCATGCAATTACCAGGAGGCAAGGGAGACAAAAAGCTCCAGAGGGCAATTCAGAACTAAAGTTTATTCTAGGTGCACTGAGTAGCCCTCCATGGGCTCCTCCCTCCAAGTAAAACAGACTCCCAAAGTAAACTCCTGAGGTTAGTAGTCTAAAGTGGGATATACTGATCCCCTCTACCACTTATCAACTTTTTATCCTCTACTTTTTCTAGTGCTTAAAACATGTACTGTCCAAAACCAATTCCAAAAGCCCTAAGCTGAAATAAAGTTTGGTTCTCGACATAGACTGTTTCTTTGTGAAAAGCACAAGTCTGGTGAAGTCAAGTTGTTTCTGGGACTATCCATTAGAAGGGTAGTGGGAGGGATCTCTGAGTCCAAGCCCATTAACTGAAATCACACTGAACAAGCAACATGGATTTAGAGACTGCCAGTTCAAGCGCTGCTTTGTCCTTCAACTGAAACAGAAAGGAAAAAGAAATCTGAGCAACATACCAGTCATGCATTTGCCTGGAAACTTAAGAAAGTATCAGGCATCTTTTATATGTGTTCTACCATAAGTATTAACAGACTTTGAGAGATTCTGCAGTGAGACTCATGGAGCTTGCTTAGAAAAAACTGCAACTGAGATAAACAGATTGAAGGGGGACAGCAGGTTGAGGATAAAATAATTATTTGTGCACCCTCTCAAGAGCCATTTTAGTTTGTGTGCCATTTGGAAATTATGAGTGTTTGTGGAATTTAATGATCTTATTATGGCTCCAGGCTCAATGTAACCACCCGTATGCTACTCCTCCTGAAATATTTAACAATTAATAGAGATAAAAGGCCCTATCACACATCACATTGTGTCAGAATCATGAAGTCAGGAAGGATAAGCTCATATATATCCTTCCTTGCTCCGTAGAAACCCTTTCTCCATTTAGAATATGCCCACTTTTCCTGCTGTGTTATCAAATGAAAGCATGAAAAATGAGTAACAAGTGAAGCAGGCTCTAGAAAAGCAGCTTCAGCTTGGAGAACAGATATTGTTCCAGTAGATACGCCCCTAGCACCAGGGAAGAGATTTAAGCAACAGTAGTTTGCAAGAAGAAACAAATAGGCATGCAAATCTCCAAGGAAGAAGAGGCCTCATATTGCTCTTTTCAGTGGGGCTCCCTTTTATGGAAAAAGCTTAAGAAAGTAGAACACAGCCATTTTTTACACTAGCTTGATATAATAGATACTTAACACAAACACATGGATTCAGAGAAGATTAGACAGAGGGGGGGAAAAAAAGGTTCCCAGAAAGTACATAAATACATTAGGAAATGTAGGAAGGTGTGAAGAGGAAGGGTGAGGTGAGAAAGGAACTGCAAATAAGGAGATTTTTCAAGCTAAAGCAGTGCTGATTTAAAATACTACTTTTGTCTCAGAAGGAGAAAAAAATAAGATCACTGGTGATCCATGGGCACAGAGCATGGACGAGCCATGGAGCTGGGCTTGCAGCTAATCTCAGGAAAAAACAAATACAGAGAAACTCCTACGACTGATGGAAGTGCAGATTGCTATTTATGTTACCTGAAAAGCCACAACCCCACTCTGCTTCCTGTTGAATAGGTACATTACTTAGGAATATGGTTAATTTGACAGAATGCAGACACAAAAGGTAAAATAAGGTAGAGTTGTCTGGAAAGGACTCATCCTACACAAGAAATGATTGGGATAATGTCTAGCAGATGACTTCTTGTTTCTACTTTTCAGCTAGATTTTCTAAGAAAAGGAGGCTTAAGTCAAGTGTCTGTTAATGTCTGAATATTGTGTACCTGCTGGTTTGCCTGTCAGCTGTCCTTCCTTCTCAAGAATATGTTGGCCAATTTCAACCAAACCAGAGAGCTCAAAAGTAGTGTCTAAGATACTCCCTTCCCCTAGACATCGGCAGGGAGTGTGTGTTAAGCTGCTAGAAACATGGAACGGTTTGTGTTGGAAGGGACGTTAAAGCTCATCTACTTCCCTTGCCATGGGCAGGGATATCTTCCACTAGATCAGGTTGCTCGAAGCACCGTCTGAAAGATGCCCTAAAGGAGACGGAGGTTTGTTCACAGTGCCTGATCAGCCCTTATTGAGCACCAGGGAAGCTTCGCGGGACAAAACCCCAGATCCAGCCGGTCACTTGGATGCACCTGTAGGTCCTTCTGCCGCCCTGCAGGGGAGGACTCACCTCCGGAGAGCGAGACGATCCGGCGGCAGACGGCCGGGCGAGAGCTGGTGCCTGCATTGCCCGGGGCGGGGGGAAAGAGGGGGGGAGGCAGAATAGGGACCTCGCCCCCTCCCACATCCGCCGTGTCATCTATCCCCGCGGGCAGCCCTCCGCCGGGGGCAGTTCGGTGCCTCGGCTGCCCCAGGGGCAGCCCGCCCGGGCCGAGGGCGGTGCAGACAACGGGCAGGACCCCCTCCTGCGGAGAGACCGCACCGCCCCCACAGCCCCGCGCTGCCCGCAGGTGGCGCTGCCGACAGCCGCGCTCGGACCGGCTGCTGCCGACGCCGCCGCCGCCTCCTCTCCGGCTGGGCTAGCGCAGCCCCCCGGCGCCGGCCGCAGCCCCTGGGGCCGCCCGCGGC
>JANRGW010053921.1:0-10013 GCA_024733675.1 Psilopsiagon aymara | reverse complement strand
AGTGAGGTCTCATGAGAACAGAGTAGAGGGGCAGGATCACCTCCCTCGACCTGCTGGTCACACTCCTTGTGATGCAGCCCAGGATACGGTTGGCTTTCTGGGCCGCAAGTGCACGCTGCCAGCTCATATTCATTTTTCCATCGACCAACACCCCCAAGTCCTTCTCCTCAGGGCTGCTCTGATTCTCTTCTCTGCCCAACCTGTAGCTGTGCCTGGGGTTGCTCCCACCCAGGTGTAGGACCTTCCACTTGTCACGGTTAAACTTCATCAGGTTGGCATCAGCCCACCTCACAAGTGTGTCAAGGTCCCTCTGGGTGGTATTCAACTTCTTGTTACAGTATGATCTAGTTACTGAATGTTTGTATGTGTTTATGGGGAGACTGGACCTTCATGGAAAAGAAATACAAGCAGAGTTATCAAACACCAGCGATGTACCTCTGCATATGAAATTCTAAAATTCAAGCTGCTGGTATTTGGAAGAGTGTTCTCGAAATGGTGCAATGCCCTGGTTTTTAATTCTTGCTTATATATCCGCCATATATATCTTTCCTATATATCAGGCCACTGACAGAGACAGGTTGCTTCTCTTCGCTGTACAGCCTTCCCATCCTTGAACCCCATAAGGGAACTGTGAAGATGGATGAGTGGGCTGTTGTGTCCAGCCAGCATGCACAGGTCACTATGCAAGGAAATGTTTTAAACCTTGCGTAGCCCCTTCTGGGGGCAGGCTTAAGCTCTACTTTGGATCAAGGCTGACATGAATAGGGTATTTGTGAGGAAGTTGCAAAATACAGCTTGCGTTCCTAAACTGATCCTTTTCATATTTAAGAAAAATAGGATAAAAGTGATGAAAATCTGTGCCTTGGCTGATAATTTGTGTAAAGGGTTAAGATCTTGGAATGATGACTCGTTCATCCAGCTGCAGTGCATATGCAGAAACACATAAAACACGTCAGTGAATATTTTATTCATATTAAGATATCAACAAACTCCATGTGTTGCACAGATAACAGGAGGAACCAGTGTGTTGAGCAGAGATGCCTTTTTGTCACTTCTTATGATTTAAATCAGTAAGAATTTTGCTACTGAGTTTGGCAAACCAGGATTTCCATCCTGGAGTATCAAACTGAAGGAATTCAAGCACCTATCTTTACACAGTCCAGATTGGGAACAAAATATTACTTCCAGTGATATATAGATGTGATGCATTCCTAATGGCTCATCAGCTTAAATTTCCTCTCACGTATTCTAACAGCAAGAAAGAAAAAAACCCAACCAAAGAACAATGGAGCAAAAGTAGTGTGCTGAATTAATAATGCAATTTATACATTTAAAATAATTTAAAAAACATCTTCCCATTGAAATTACTTCAGAAACACATCAGAGGCACAAATTAGGCCCTCTGAGGTATGAGTAAACGTGAGGACGTAACACATGGTAATCAAATCATGTCATTTTGTAGGTATGGAGGTGATCAAAGCATTAATAAAAACTGCAAGGTCACCTTGAACTGAGGATTCAGTTTTGAGTGGTAAATGTTTCTTTCAAACACTTATCTTTGGCTTGTGAGACTTGCAATGGCTTGGGAAAATTCTGTCCCTGTGCATGAATCACCATTAATTCAGAGAAATGGAAGGCTGAGCATGTGCCTATACATCTCACTTGATGGAGCTGACCTAGCTCTGAGAAACCCCAGCTGAAAGGATAATATAGTACAGCGAAGGGATGGGTCAGACTGATCCTGCAGGATTCTAGGCCCAATTCTTTCCCTGTGTCAGACGTAGATTATTGCAAATAGAGATGGCTAAACCCCCACGGCTTCCAGGTGGCAGAAAGCTGTTCGGGTTTTTTTTTTCATAGGTTCTTTTTTGGGGGGGGTTGGTTTTTTTTTCAGTTCTCTCAGTTTAAAATAAGCCTTCCTCTTTACTTCATGTGAACCAGAAAACCTAAGAGAAGTCTGTTTCAGACACATCAATACACAGTGTTTCCACAATGAAATATGTTCCCCAGATGCTGCAGCTTCTCAGAGAAATTGATGTTCTTGTCATTTCTGCTGCTAGTAGCAGCTGCTCATGTCTCAGATTTGTGGCTGGGCAGGAGCCAGCACTGCTCCGTCTTTCACAGTTACGGCTCTCCCTTAGTCCACTTGGGCTGCTTGTCTGACTCACGGCTGTGGGCTCTGGTGTCCAAGGACCATCTTTGGGTCAATCTCCAGGAGGGATCTAGCCCAGTGCTGGGCCAGCAGCCCATGAGACCATTTGAAATCTCTGACACCAAAGGCCCTAAGTCCCATCCCACAGCCATGTCTTGGAGATCAAGGCTGTTTTGTCCTTGAGTGGTGTGCTTGATGACATGACTCAGAGCTGGGGCTTCCAGAAACCCCATCTCCTTGACCTTGACAAAACTGATCTCATGATTCATTCCTGAATCTGAAGTGCACACTGGCTACAGTCCCCCAAACTTGGGTGGATTTTCTCTGTTCTGGGGCCATGGGGTTTCCATGGCATCAGACTCCTTGGTTTCTGCAATGGGTCATTGATGCAAAGATATATTTGATAAAATGTGAAGGGCTCCATTAGATGGAATTACAGCCTCTTGGCTATAATGTGGTTTCTGATTTAAGTGGTGAAGAGTGAGACCAACTAGGACCTTGTGATGGTCTGAAAACGCTTCTGTAGAATTAGTTGGGCAATGCTTTGTTTTCTTGTTGCAAAATTTAAGGAAGTAATAAGTACTTTTTTTTTTAATAGATATTTCAATTTTAGATTTTTTTCTGGGAGGTCGCAAGGACTTTTGGTTTTGAATTTTTGTTTTTGAGAACCCCACAAAAATGTTCAATCAAAACCTGCTTTGGAGCAACTGATTCAAAATCAGGAGACTTTCTGAAGTAATCTCTTTTTCTTGAAGAGATTTTAAGCTTACTAGAAAAGCCAATTTTCTGTTGAGTGAAAAATATTGTCACTTTTTCTGGGTTTCAGTGCAACTCTTTAGTTCTCCTCTGGTGGAATGGTACAAAGTAGTCTTAACGGCTATCTGAAAATTGAACTGAGAATTTCCTGAGGATCAGAAGGTCACTTGGCCAAGAAATCAAGGAGAGAAGGCTGGAGCAGGAGACTGCTGATTGCTGGCTGAGAAGATGGTGTCTCAAAGACTGTTTTTATACTTGTTGTTACTCCCTGTGTGGTAAAACTCCATGCTGATGAACTGAAACTTAAATATGCCTCCAGTGGATGATTACTAAATGTGGAAACATTATTTGTATTTTCCAAATTATTTCAAAAGAAACAGCTCTTGGCCAATGAGAAAAAAAACTCATCACCAAATACCCTCAGTTCTGTTAAGTTTTCCTGTTCAAGTAATATCACGATCTGCACAAGGACATGGTCCTTTCAAGAAACAGAATGAAGTGCCTGCATGCTGCTGGTGGCCTCAGTTGCAATTCTTGATTGGAGAAATATTGTTATGTGCCCAAACACTCTTCTGACACAGTACTAATAGTTGTTTGGAAACACTTTCAGCTTCAGTAACATAAAGGATGCAGAATCATGTCAGATTGTGAATAAATAGAATACTGACACCATGAATAAATAGAGAGATATAAACTATTTTTATCACTAGACAGGTAGTAGATATTTACTCTGCTTTCTTCAATACTGCTTTTCATCTTGGTTTCATTGCATCAATAAGTGCATTCCTTACGTGATTTTGCAGTCTCTTTGCAAGCTGAATTCTCTTCTAAGATTCGGCTACTAATGTAGCTTATAAAATAAGTACATGAAGTAGATTGTTCTCCATAAAAGAACATTTGGGATATTCCTAAATTTCCAAAGGTTTTTCAGAACTCATCTTTTCTCTCACATGGATTATGTGTGTAAATGAAATGAAACATGATTATATACTGTTGCATGTACAGCATGCATATTCGCACCTACTTTATGCCATAGATTTTTATAGCTGTTAAATTTCCTTTTCATTATATTTGATTTGCTAAGATGGAGGCTTGTCTTATCAAAACTAATTACATGGTATGTATTTAATGTTCTGTCCCTAAGGTTTTCATAGTAATAAAATTGATTGTTACTTATTAAAATGGTTCTATTACATCAGCTTAATGTCACTTGAGGTGAATGCGGTACTAGAAAAATGGCCATTAGGAATGCTGAATAGGAAACACAGAGGCAAAGACTAAAGAAAGGGAAAATAACTTTTTAATGGATGTTTTTTTAAAAAAAATCATTGTGATCAAGACTTAAAATATTTAACTTGGCAGGAAGAGGTATCCAACATATTTACAAAATCTTACTGTTCTTTCTACTTTGATGCAACTTATTAGATAACTGTTCTCCAGCTCCTAGGTAAGTATTCAATATGTAGCCTTAAAAACAGATTTTGTCTTAATTTCTTCTGCCATTACAGGCCTGCCAAGTGAAGGCGAAACTGTCCCCAGGGTGGCAAAAATGAAGCTGATAAATGAAAAAAATCTACTTAACGATGAGGACCCTTTATTATTCTGTCCAGGTAAACACAGTAGGTAGTTGAAGTTTATTATGGGGGGGCAAGGGCATGGGCGTAGCCATGTAGTTGGAAAGGTCTGGTAATGGCAACAGGAGCAAAAAGGGTGGGTGAAGGGAAAGCATCACCTTAGAATTTGGAGAGAGACCACTGAGAAAGATGAAGAAACTCAAGAAAGGATGAGTCAAAAGAGGGGTGATAGAAGACCGGGGAAAAAAATAAGACCTTAAAGAATAAATCAGTATAATCTGAGCATTTTAAAGGGGAGAATTTAAACTCTGGGGCTTCTTCTGCTACTTTTCAGTTTAGAAAATATGGGGAGTATAACAATTCTCTTTGCTTCATTGCTATTATAGTGCAGCTCTTTCAGAGCTGTGTGAGGGTGCACTTTCAGGGAGGCCTTACCCTCATTTTTTCTGAATTTCAGCTTCCTGGAATCATGTCATCTGCTGAGAGTTGGATTTCTCTCTCTCTGAAAACCTGGAAATGCAATTAGTATTCAGCTGCTCGAAAGACAAGTACGAGGAGCTAGAAGGGTGTCACTTAGTAAAATTTGCATGATTTTTAAGCTGCTCCTGTAGGTCACTGTCTCACTTCAGAGCAGCTACTCAGAACTTTCCCTGTCCTCTCCTGTGATTTTTAGCAAATTGAGAGATATCTGACAAGGATCATCCATGCCTCCTCTCTCCTCTCTCTGACAATTTTATTGATAATTCCATATGTTTTTTTTCTTGGGGCAGCTGCTGAATGTTAGTACTTGATGTCATTTGCAGCTGGCTGTCTTAAGCAAAAAGGCCAAAGAGTTCTATTTTGTCTTAAACTAAACACCATTAGAAGAGCTAAATTCAGTTGTACGGTTAAAATTGAATTTTGTTTCTCTTTGGTTCGAATCTTAGAAACATGGCAGGGTGGAATGTGCTCTGCAAATCATGATTGGGAAGTGGCATGAATACCAGAGGAAAAATCTGGGAGGTCTGTGAGAGGAGGAGCGGAGAGGGAAAAGTCATAAATACTGGTAAAGATTCCAGAGGAAATCCATGAATATATAGTAACAATGAAACATTAGAAACAAAAGCGGTCACTGCATGTTTGAGATTTCAGTGACGTTTTCCTAAGAATAGTAAGTTCATCCATCCACAAACTACTTAGGAACTGTTTTGTGCAAAAGTTATTCTTGACTTGAAAGGGCATTTTCTTGGGCTTAATAACTCTGTAGGAGATGATGACCAAAGATTGGAGAGTGAGAATCTTAACTGCACTTTCGTGAGATGACAAGTGCTGTGCAATATTGGAAGGAATAAACTTCATTCAAAGAAATGTGAATCTTTCCCTATAGAGGTATGTTTTTCAAAACTTTTAAACAGTGTGTGCACTTTAATTTCCTTCCATAGTCAGTTTTAATCCATCCTTGACATTTCATTATGTTGACAATATTGTTTATTACCCAAAAGAAGAGCTTCGTATCCATGGAGAGAATGATTCTTGTTATTTGCCAAGAAAGAGTGGCTGGGTATTAGGCCCTTGAGGGTAGGAAGATAGAAGAGGAAACAAGGAAACAGGAGAATCTGAGGCATCCTAGCTTGTAAAGTGTGTGTGCAAGGAGAAATTATTGCATCTTTCCTGTAGCCAAGTCACAGTCAGTACCAGTAAAATAGGTATTTTTATTCTACAGCTTAATGTGATTTTCTGTTCTGTAGTTAGATCTGTCAAGAATACAAAAAGGCTATGAAGTGGTCATGCAACAGGATTTTTGGTATCTTCTGTGTTAAACCAGTCTTTCTTCTGAAGGGCATCTGACTGAGTCCTAGGGAAGATTTGTACTTCAGCGCAGTTCTTAGAGGGCTAGGAGTTGGTAGGAAATCTGCCATGTTTGTCCACAGCTTAAGGACAGTGTTTTGGGACATATATGTGTGTGCTTTTCGGAGAGTTATAGAAAAGTCTGGGTTAGAAGGTACGTGAAAGACCACGTAGTTCTCTAGCTCCAACTCCCCTGCCATGGGCAGGGATACCTTCGACTTGTCCAGGTTGCTCAAAGCCCCATTCAGCCTGGCCTTGAACACTGCCAGGGATGGGGCATCCACAGCTTCTCTGGGCAGTGGCTCTGCCAGTGTCTCACCACCCTCACAGTAAAGAATTTCTTCCCAGAATGTGATCTAAATCTACCATCTTCAGTTTAATGCTGTTCTCCTATTTCTTGTTACTACATGCCTGTAAAGTAAAAAGCCAGTCCCTCTCCAGATCTACTGTAAGTCCCCTTTAGGCACTGGAGTCTGCTCTAAAGTTTTCCTGGAGCTTTCCCTTCTCCAGGCTCAACAACCCCAACTCTCTAAGCTGGTCTTCCTAAGAGAAGTGCTCCAGCCCTTTGATCATCTTTGTGGCCTCCTCTAGACTTATTCCAACAAGTCCATATTTGATGCCCAAAGTACTCCTGGTGGGGTCTCATGAGGGCAGAGTAGATGGGGGAAATCACCTCCCTCAACATCCTGGTCATGTTCCTTTTGATGCAGCACAGCATATGATTCTCTTTCTGGACTGCTTGTGCACACTACTGAGTCATGTTGAGATTTTCCTTAACCAGCACCCCCATGTCTTTCTCCTCAGGGTTGCTCTCAGTCCATTTTCACTGATACCCAAACTGGAACAGGATGTTTTTCAGTTAAACATCCCATTTATTTATGGAAAAATGAATTTTCAAGGAAACTTGAAGTATTTGACAGTCACAACTGGATTTGGTCTCTTACACTTTCAGATTAAAAAGGAAAAAGAAGAGAGCTATTTTAAGTTAAAATATTTATTTTTTAATTGAAACTTTTTAACATTGTGATTCACAGTGGTATCTTGTGGAAAATTGTAGCAGAATTTAAATTTAAAACAACATTGGAAAAAATCCTTTGTTTCAGGCTGAAATATTTCAAATAACCTATTTAATTTCAGGTCAGTCTGAAACTACTGCAATTTGGCCAGGAAATGTGAAGTCAGACATTTACATAATTCCTCCCAAAACACAGCTTTGGTACTGGGCAGCAAGACCTGATGCTCAACAGCTGTACAGTCTTAACATTTTAGGAGAAACCTGCACCAAGCTAACTCTTTTTCTGATTTATGTTGTCAGTTGATAAAAAAAGGTTCAGGAGGAAAATGGAACGTAGAGTTTTTTTGAGAATATTCATATCATCTTTAGGTTTCTAATGAAGGTATCTAGTGTCTGAGCCTAGACAGATCATACATTCCATGGGGAGAGGTAAACTCCTCATTTAGCTCTTAAATAATCTCTGAAGTCTCTGCTAACTGTAAAGCAGCCTAAACAAGACACTTCAGACTGGGTACCTAGGAGTTATGGGTGTCTTCCTTGCAATCCTCAAAAGACCATTTCGGGGCATTTCAGTTAGTATTTAAATGTCTAGGAAGCTCAGCTAGAACCTGAGAAGAACAGAGATGTTGTTTTCCAACATCTGGCAATGCAACCTGTGGGAGGACCATGGTGTCTTGTTGTGTGTTTCACAGTTACTGCATTTAAGTATCTTGGAGCATTCAAATCTGGGATATATGTGTAATATCCAGTGAAATTATAGTTATTCTTGCATTTACAGATTTAGGGAAAACGGACAGGAAGAGAGAGCTGGGAAGTGGGGAGGCTGGCTGCTAGCAGTAATTGCCAGCTGTGCATGTGCAGGAAAGGGCAAGAACCTTGTGCCTTTATGAAAACCTGCTTTTAGAGTTGTTAAGTAAGGAAGAGAGGCAGGAAGTGGAAGGAGTAGCTCCAGCAATTCCTAGCTGGATGTTTATAACAAAGAAAGGGTAATTGTAACCACAGATTGAACTGCAGCAAAATGGAACTAATTATAGTTGGCTGCCAGTCTATCTCTGGCATTTATGGCATACCCATTACTGTAGGTAGCTGAAGAGAAGAGTGTAACTTGTTTTCTTTTCTTTACATAGAATTTCCACTAATGTAGACGCTACAGAAGAGCCTGCCTGAAAGTGAAATGTTAGCTCCTCAGCTGATGTAAATCTCTGTAATCTCATTGAAGTCAACACTGAAGATTTAACATCATGCTAATTGAAGTCAATGGAGCTAAGCTGGTTTATACCAGCTGAGGTAAATTCCCCAGTGCATTCTTTCTAGCTCTTACGGGTGTTTGGAGCTTGTGCTGTGGTTTGAGTCACAAAGAGACCCCAGCTGTGCATTTCAAACTAGGCTTTTTATTTAGAGCTGACCTTTCCTAAATTTCAGTTATGGTTTTGAGACTGGTGATTTCAATTCAGGTTCATCCCCACATTTAATTTGCAGGTTTTGCTTTTTTTTTTTTTTTTTTGTTTTGTTTTTTTTTTTTTCCTGGTTGGGTTTTTTTTAATTATTATTATTATTATTTTTTGTTGTTTCATTTTCCTAGCCCTTGTGGTAGCATTCCCTTGCGTTTGCAGATTTTTGCTTTTTGGCCTGTGTTATCTAATTAGGTCTGATATATTTAGCTGTCACAGAGTACAACAATCTGTAGCTAGGCTTCTGTTCTTATTGGTGGTAATACTGTATGAAAGGATCCCCAGATGGTGTTAAACATAGTCTTATGAGTTCCTTTTCTGGTGTGTAAGCAAATGTTCAGTCTAAGGAAGACCTGCTGTCTGATTTGGTCTCTCTCTTAATTATGCAGTGATCGTTGAGCAAAAGCTGTAGCAAATATAGTGAATGCTCTCTTCTCATTTTACATTGCTAATGACAATTCATAGGACACTATATTTAGAGAAAGCAGAATTGGAGTTTAGGATAGGATTTCTGGAAATTTTGCTTTGAGGATACTCAGAGTGGTCTCCCTTCCAAGGGTATGTTTATATGATAGAAAACCTTTCCATTCAGTGTTCTGGAGAAAACACTGCTAGCAGCATTTCTGCAACCAGTGTTGCAGTTATAATCTTGGCATCAAATATTTTTTTGCAGACGATATGTGTGATGTCAGGGATGGCACAGCCCTTCTTTCACAGCTCTGAGTTGTATGGCTTTCAGTCGGTCCTGTTTGTTATTTGTGTGAGCCCCAGCAAAATACAGAAGCTGTAGATAGCTCCACCAGGATGAGACACTAGGCTAATGAAAAAGAGGGTCGTTTAGGGTAAAGAGAGAAATTGAACATGTAATTTTAGGCTGTAGAGAAAGTTAAACCTAGATGCTGTCTTTTGGAGTGAATATTTTAATCAATAGGCTTTTGCTTGAAAGATGTGTGAATTGCAATGACTGCATCCACCTTTGGCTCTCTTTGAAGAAGCTGGCATGAAGAAAGACTACAATGAAACCTTTGACAAGGTAAGGATTTGCACAGTGACTTCTTGGCTGGGTGCAAAGGTCACCCAAATCACAATTTTAGAAGGACTTGAGGGTGTTAGTCAATGAGAAAAATGAACATGAGCCAGCTTCATTGTGTGCTTGCAGCTCAGAAAGCCAACCGTATCCTGGACTGCATCAAAAGGAGCATGACCAGCAGGTCAAGGGAGGTGATCCTGCCCCTCTA
>JANRGW010053918.1:7749-28770 GCA_024733675.1 Psilopsiagon aymara | reverse complement strand
ATGTCCTGGCTTTCATTCAGCTGCACTGTTAGTGGGAGTGGGCAGAAACCACCCCCACAGCTGCAGCAGAAAACTGTGGGATTCAGGCTGGAAAAGTAGCAGAGGGAGGATGTGAACGTTGTTATAAATAAAACTTATCAGACAACAAATGAATCATGAGAATGTTATCTGGTTCAACAGGAGTGTGAAAACAAATAGGCATTTCAAGAGGAGGGTTGCTAGCAAGGTAAATAACTACAAAATAGCAGGAAATGACTAAAGAAATGTGCCAAGCTGATGGCAGCAAACAGAACTCTCCCCAGCTGCAGATTTCGGTGTTGCCTCTGTGCAGTGCCACCACCCTTCACCCAGCTGTGTGGTCCTGCACCCACCCACCACAATCCTAGCCACGGAGCAACAAAAGACTGAAAAGAGGTGCACAGGACATTTAACATGACCCAGTGTTTATTGACTCCTGCCACAGTTTTGTTTTTGTGTTTGATTTTAATAGTAACAGGAACACAAAATGTGATGCATTGTAAAATATTACTAGCGGGTTCTATGTCAATCTGATGCAAAGTGCCAGCACTGTTGACCAGCATACAACCTGACAAGAGAAGATGTAGTCATAACTCACTCTCAGATATCTGCTGGGGGTACATCACAGTCAAAGTAAAACTAGTTATTTGCCTGCAAATAGACACATTTTCTTCTATGTGCAAGTGGTGTTAGAGCCAGCTATTTTGCAACAACAACAAATATATATAATACAGTCCAACATTTTAAAAAATAGGAAAGGATTAAAATGTTTAAAAAGAGAAGGAAAAAAAAAAAAAGATTGGATCATTTTAGATACTACTTTGGAGAGACCATTCTTCATAGAAGCAGAAGTAATCTAGAGAAAGGAAGATTTATTATAGGCTACTTTGCTCAAAAGGCCAGTGGTTATAAGTTTAAGAATAAAAATAGTCTCTTGATTTTCAGCACTGGCTCCTGGCCTTTTATTCCCTGCACAACAAAATCCACCAGTAAGAAATTGTGGCCTGTGGCTCTGCATATTTTTCCAATGCAATTACTTTTGGAAAGGCAACCATATTTCTCATAGAGCCATGAAAATCTTACATGACACACACATGTGGCAAGTAACATCTTCACAGATATGAATGATGAAGGCACATTACTAAAGGTTGAGGGAAAAAAAAAAAAAAACAGCAAAACTTTTGGAGGTCTAAAAATTAAATACCTTAGAGAAACCACTCTTCTTCACAACTGGGTGACAATTGCCGTTAAGCCACACATGTTTCAAACACTTTGCCACGACGACAAAACACAAGGAAGAGAAAGTCTCCTTGAAATGCCCTCCCTACAGCAGCAATCTGCTTCTCCCAGAGTTCTTCAGAAAAAAAATCATTCTTGCAGAACAGCTTGCAACAATTCCAAAGACGGACAAGAGAAATCTGTGTAGAAAATATCAAGCTTGTGGATTCCTACATGACCAACAGCCTTTTTCCCCCATTAAACTACAGCATCTTCAAGGGGCCCATCCCACTTATCTGGAAACAGGGTAAAGGGCTAGAATGGAGAATTGAGGAACTGGTTTCAAATTCCTGTGCCCTCAACTTTTTTGTACTTAATTATATGTGTTAACAAAGAAAGGCTGCTCTGTGCCACAGAATAACTGCGTTTTCCTCTATCTAGATCAGAAATATATTGGCTAAAAATGAAAATGTGTACTTTATTTACAATAAATGATTCTATATTGCTCCATGCTCTACCCATAACACATGTGCTGCAGACCACTGCTGAAGCCAGATGGTAGCACTAGCGGTAACTCAAGTACCTTTGTTTTTCAACCTTTCAAACCCACCTCATTGCTCTTCTGCTATACTAGGCTCCAGGGAGATGTGTACAAACTTGTCTTTCTAAAAGGTAACAGTTTCTAACGGCAAAGCAAGCCTTGCTCTGCTCTGGTTTAGCTGTCTTTGCCCCATTTAAAATCGTGTAGAAGAGTCAATTTACATGCCATTTTCAACTTTGCATAGCAATAGATCAGGTCAGCTTTCCCAACCCACCCCATTTTTAAAATAATAATCTTGTAAGCCCCCCATTTCAGCACCTCCCATCCTTCAGAGGGTTACCTCACTCTCAGGGAAGAGCCTTAACTCCTTCTCCTCCCACATGAACATTGCAGAATGAGAATTTCAAGTTATTGTCAAGTTTCATTCAAGTCTATGTTGTGTTACTTAGAAGCAACTGTAGTAGAATAATGGTTTTCCTGACATTAAAGGCCATTTATCAGATTATTGGCCTTTTTCTAGTCTTGAATTGTAAGATCATATGTCACATGTTCCCTCATATTGCTCTCTTAAGGTGCATAATGGTCAGGTGAAAGTTAAGTCCAGCTCATAAGATCATAGCAGGATCTCTGGGAGAAGCCAGAGAGAATGAGGGATTTCTTAGCACTACTGTACTTACATTCAGAACACAAGGACAGGCTGAAGGATGCCCAGCTCTTTTTTTTTTTTTTTTGACAGAACTGCTACAAAAAAACTCCACTTCTATTACCATTTGTTATGGCATGAGAGTTTTGGGGTCTTTTTTCTGTCCTAAGCAGCTATTACCCTTCTGTTACTGATGCTTAATACTTGCCATTGCACACTACCTTTTCAGTCCCCAGCTCAAGTGCAACAGAGCTAGCCTGCAGACCCATCACTACCACCACAGCCTGGCACTGTGTAATGAGGTGGTGCAGGGGCTGGCAGCTCAGACAGATCACTTTTCCAACTGCAGGCTGGTGGCACAGGAACACAGGGCACTGAAGAGGGCGTCTGTCTGGAACATTTGGTAGGGTCTGACACACACTCACATTTATTTTTGTCTTGTGCATTAGGTTGAGAACAATTATGTGAGTCATAAATACATCCACTGCCAGCTCTCAGCTTCATCAAGAGCTGTTCTGAAATGCATAGTAAATGCTGGTCATAGAAGCATAGGCAGATTGGAGATAGCTCACCAGTTACTCTTTGAGTCCAATAAATTAAAAAAAAAATAATGGAGGCAAAAAACCCAAAAACCTGCTCTTTGCCATTTGAATAACTGGTCTCACAGCTTGGGCACAGCAGAAGTAGTTATCTGGTGTAACAGATCTGTTGAAATAGAATTGCTGTTTCATTTAAATTACGTACACATGCAAAGTTAAACAAGTGTGTTAACCCAGGATAAGCAGCACAGAAATAAAATCTAAGTTACCCACTATTTATCATACACTTGTCAGACTGCCAGACATACTTTTCCTTTCAGATTCATGTCTGTGCCACACAAAACACAGTAGATGGAGAAGTCATGAAAATAACACTTATCTCTATGTATCATTGGCCTTTAGCGCTAACACGTTGTGTGCCATCAGCCTTCCAAGTTCACCAAACTTTTAGGAGAAAACAGCTCCTTACCAAACCATGAAAATACAATCCATCCCACTCAGAACAGGAAGGAAATGGTTTTACAAGGTTTTGGACAGATGCATAACTAAGTCCTCCTCCATCCTGGGACAGAAAGGGCAGTGCAACTGCACAGCTAGAACTTGACTCTTGAAAAGCAAACAAATTCCAGGAAATGCAATGACTCTGTAGACAAAAATTCATTTGGAAAGTCATGCTATCAAAAAGCTGAGCCAATGCTCTGCACAGCAAAGTGATGAACAAGTACATCAATAGGCCCATGGGGGACAGATCATAAGATGACACACTACAAAAATCCAATTTAATTTCAGATTTCCGATATCTCTCCTTGCCCATTAGCAGTCTGCCACAGATTTTAAACTTGTAAAGCTCCTTCCCATTGAGCTAGATTTCCCCTCCCCCCCAACATAAAGTGCAAATAAGACTCAGTATTTTATCATTAGTTCCAATGACCATTATCTTGGCTGCAAGAGTGATCAAAATCCAGTTGGCTGAGCCACTGCTTATTGTTACTCTTTTTTCTTTTTCTTTAACCCTGGTTACTTTTTTCCAGCAAAAGGCAAATAGAAAACAAGTGTTCCTTCTACCATATGCACGCATGACAGAAGGCTGTCATAAGTACCATCAGTGTAATATGCACACGCTAGACACAACCAGTGTGTTTTCGTGCATAACAAGAATTTGCCCTTGTTCACTGGAAATGGAAGTCATCTTTGGGATCTTATTTCCTCGCAGAGTTCAGGAACAGTTGATTAGTCTTCAGTAAGAGGTGCTTCTCTCTTCCTTGCGTCTGCATTGAAAAGACAAAAAGGAGAGGCTGTTAAGCCAAGGGTTCTGACAGCATTCATCTGAAAACCCAGAAACAGAATAAAGTTAGTTAGTTTTCAGTGGACAGCACTCTCCATCTCACACTCATGATATAAACTCATTACACAGAGTGCAATACTGTATGAATCCACAGCATGTTAAGGAGACAGTCATACCAAAGTTCTGTATATCTGCCCTGTTGAAACAAGACAATGCATGCAGTATTTAAGTAGACTAAGAAACGTTCAGATTCCAGATCTGTTATATTTACACACACACACTCATGGTGCTTTGCCAATCATAGAATCATAGAATAGTTAGGGTTGGAAAGGACCTTAAGATGATTCAGTTCCAACCCCCCTGCCATGGGCAGGGACACCTCCCACTAAATCATGCCACCCAAGGCTATGTCCAACCTGGCCTTGATCCTCTTTAAAAGGGTGAAGCCAGTATTTGCTTTGCATAGCAGCTACAGATGACGATAGCCAGCTCTGTAAAGCATTTGACTAATAGCAACTTTGCTGGTCCCCAGCTGCATAGCACATACCTTAAAAAGACCAGTGCTCTCCACGCTGTATTTCTGGAACTGCCTGAAGCAGTCCCTGATCTTAGTCTGCTTCAAACATCAAACCTTTGAGCATGGCCCAAACTAGGGTGTTGAAACATGTATGGGCAACTTAGTCCACTGCTCATATGTCATTACTACAGCAGCAGGCAGTACAGCTGCCATTAGGAAAGGTGGGGTAACCTCTTTCCAAGGCTTCTGCAGAAGTGTCTCTGGGCTGACTTGCAGCTACCTGTGAGACCCAGTCGAATGTACACAGCTTCTGAAGTGCACCATAATCACAGCTACTCTAGCAATTGCCTGCCAAAAGATGCACTTATTTCTAAACTTCGTTTCTTCCCAATTCATAATCTATACATTCCCAAGTCATCATGAATATCCCCACTCAGAAAATTACTTGTAAATTAAAGACAAATCACTTTTGCATTACTGCAGGCCCCAACTGCCACTCATTAATATTGCAGATAGGCCCTACTCAGCCAGAATACTTAAGAGAACACAATGCTGAAACTGTTTAAGTCACGTGACTTTGTGCTAAACTAATTTTGGAGAAGACGAAATATACTTCCCAAATAACAAGATTTGCTGAGGTCCTCTCAGTGACTGCAACAGCCACATAGGGTGGGACAAAATCTCAGCAGCCTTTTGGGAGAGAAATTGGAAACTGCTTCTCCTGGGTTTTCCCCCATACTCACAAGGAATACTGAGGTCAGAGCTGACTCTTCTTCTGTCACAACTTCTCCACTTCGCATAAAATAGAATAGTGGTTAGAGATCAAAAAGCTTTCTAAAACCGAATGTCACAACCCATCTAACTACAGAGTTATTCCTAGTCTGCCTCCGACTTTGAAAATATCAAAATGCATTCAATTCTCTCTGTTGAACACTTATAAAAGAACCATACCGGTTAAGTTCCTGAACTTCTTTTTGGCTTCTGCTCTTTCTTCAGCATCAAAATACCATACAGTCATGGCATACCTATAAAAGAAAGAAATCTTGTGTTTGTTTCAACTTTTGCTATTAGAATAGTTTTATACTCATGGAGAAAGCAAACAACAAACCTGTATTAGTAGATAAAAAATAGGATGCAAATGGTGCATCTTTATAGATAAATACAGAAAGCGTTTTAAATGTGGATTTTATCATCAAGCAAGATAGGAACATAGGTGAGAATTTCTGCTTAGAGGCTCAAAAGATTGCACAACTCCTGGTAACAGAGGACAAAAGTAGCTTACAGACCTTTGCCTGGTTTTCCGTTCTGGGATGCCTGTAGGCAACTTAGGGGCTGCCCTGCATCACATTGGCTTTTCGTAGCCTGTTGACAGATGGTAGCCTTAAGAATCCCTATAGCGTTACAAGGGCAAAAGTATAACCCAGCATCTTCCAGCTAAATAGCTATGCCTGGCTTGGAAGATTTCTCCTGTCAACAGTAAAATGGCTTTTTTTCCCATCACACATGGAAACTTACAATTCAAGCTTGTCCTTCCTCATTTGAAGAGAGAATTCTCAGTGACTCAAAACCAGAAAATCCACTCAAAATCTAGCCAACTATTTCTTACACACGTGTACAAAAAAGAAAATAACAACCATGGCCATAATTTTAGATACAGATGAGATGCTTTTTCTTAGAAGAGATTAATTTTTTTTTTCCCTGGCCAAATGTCAATACTAAATACACTACTTACCTGGTTGCATAAGAAGGCTGAACTTCATGTGGGTTCCTTCGATCTGACCAAAAAAAAAGTAATCGGTCAAAAATTGGCTCAACATCTGCTACATAGGACTTTCCTTCCGGGAATATCCGGAGAATTCCACCATGCAGCTGAAAGAAAATGAAAGATTGCTTTTTACACATATAAACACTTACATATTCATGTGAACAATGACTTATTTCTTCTTCCTCAGCACCCAACAAACGAGGAATAAACATCTAATGAAACCCAAGACAGCCACATGACAACACTGGAAAACCGTACACTGAATCTCTTGGCCACCTTGATTTTCCCAAACAGTTTGTAATGTTTCAGCATAAATATCTGGCTAAAGTAAATGAGCCAAGATAAAGACAACATTGGCTCTGTAACAAACACTGGAAAGCCTTGGAGCTCCAAGTCACATCTCCAGAACCAGTAAATACCACAAGAAAGGTAAGGCTGCTCCACCTGACCAGACTGAGATCAGACTCTCCTCCCAGCTATTGCTGGATACTGCTTAGAATATTTCAATGCCTGCATCTGATCACATAGGAGTTAACTTTAACTTCCCCTGGGAAGAGTGAAGTCTGTTCTATTGTTGGATTTGTAATAAATTTCTCATAAAAGTATTGTATGTGACAGCCAGTGTTTTCCCTACCCATGACATAGCCTGGTTTCTCTACCACCTAATTTCTCTCTCATATGCCATGAGTTTTCAGAGAAGTCTGGTGATTTGCACACACTGCAGAAACTTCAAAAGATGCAGATGAACTCTGCCTCCTCCCTGCTGCTGTGAGAGGGCTCTTTGGAGGCTTTTATGCTGCACCACGTATTGCAGGGAAGATGCTGTCACACAGTACTGTCCCAACTTTATACCTCCTTATGGCATGCACACCCCAGCAAGAAACTATTAGGTCAGGTTTCATAGAATCATATAATGGTTTGGGTTGGAAGGGGCTTTAAAAACCATCTTGTTCCAACATCCTTGTCATGGACAGGGACACCTTTCACTAGAACAGGTTGTTAAAAGCCCCATCCAACCTGGCCTTGAACACTTAACAGGGATGGGGCATCTGCAGCTTCTCTAGGCAATCTTTCAAATGTCTCACCCCGCTCACAGTGAAAATATTTTTCCTAATGTCTAATCTTAATCTACCCTCTATCAGCTTAAAGCCATTACTCCTTGTCCTGTCACTACATGTCCCTGTAAAAAGTCCCTCTTCTGATTTTTGTAGGCCTCCTTCAACTACTGGAAAGCTGCTGTAAGGTCTTCTAGAGCCTTTTCTTCTCCAGGCTGATCTGTTCAAGCCCAGCTCTCTCAGCCTGTCTACATGGGAGAGCTGCTTCAGCCCACCAATCATCTTTGTGGCCCTTCTCTATGTAAGGCAACATGGTTACTTCCAAAGGCCAGCATGCATCTCCTCCAGCATACATTTGCATAAAATTACCCTCATACACATAAAATACTCTCCACCAGCATTCTGTATTTCAGTTTAGACTTCTTAGTATCCACTTAGGTGCTTTCTCAATGTTAGAATAAGAGCAGTGCACAAAATAAACTGGATGCTTACATTTCCTCCACACCTCCTCTTTCATTTTATTATATTGAGATGTTTCATTGTCATACTCTCAGTAAAGGAATGTGTTTTTCAAACAATGTATTTTTTAGTGGCATTGCCTCTAAATCTAAACTCACTTCGGGGGGTTCACAGTATTTATGTCTGCTTAAAAGCCTAAACGTGGAGACTAAAGTGGCCAAGACAGGTTAGAGAGAAAAAACATTTGGCAAATTTCAATAGATAACCCATGTGAATTGTTTGTGCCACATTATGACAACAGAAGTGTAAAGAGATATCCTGCAATTCTACAAACCCTTATTTTGCTTCTAACATAAAGGTACAGTAAATTCAAGGCTGATTTTACTGCCTATACTAATTAAAGTAGAATTAAGAGCACCATCCTCTCAGGATACCCATTGGTGGGGTCAAAGATGAAAAGGACAAACCATGTGCTTGCTCCTTTTACTAAGCTCCATCACTTCTAAGTAAGAAAACCACAAAGTCAACTGCCTGAAGATCTTTCTGCAGGTTAGCCTGAAGGAATGGTATCAAGAATGCTGAAGTCCCAAATCTGGGCTGTCATTTTATTCTATTCCCAGAATACACTTATTCTTTAGTGGTTTAAACACTTCTTTCTAGTGTTTCATTGCTTTTTCCTCTAAACAAAGCATAACAGCGAGCAGCCCAATGCTTAGAATCTTTATAGCAGCAACAGTGTGTGTGGGACGGGAGAGAGAGAATGGTAAGGCAACAGTTCAGATTCTTACTTCCAAAGGGTTGCCGTGAACACAAAGAAAATAAATGTAGAGATGAAGAATGGACCAGCTGTTCAAAAGTTCAGAGTTCACGGAAGCAACTGACAGCACCAAAGCTCTGTAGTTTTTCCTTCTGTCTGTGGCTTACTCACCTTGGAGTCCCAGTTCTTATTCAGGTAATAAATACAGGTGATGCAGCGCCCATCGCCGTTTGGATTGTCCACATGACGAACATACCCAGTTCCATTTCCAGGATAGCAAGCGACCATAGCCTGAATGAAAGATAAAGATTGTAGAAAATATAAGTTCTGCAAGATGCCCACCTGCAGTTTGTCTTTGCCAAGTATCCTTCCACCACCAATTTGGTTTGGTGTTTTTCAGCAATGAACCCAAAACCTACAGCAGACACCATCAGAAAGTATCTTTGCACAGGCTTCTTTCACTGGATGAGTAAGACAGTGTGAAACTCCAAACTGGAAATAAATACACTTCATATTTCACTATATATATCATTGAAGTTGGAGGAAAAGAAAAACACTAAAACAGTGGTATGTATGGTACAAGCCTATTCTCTACAAACTATGTGACTCTGAGGAAATCTCAGCTAAAGTTTGCTTGGGTTTCTAATGATAAGCAGTCATTGCAAAACTGATTTGCAAGTCAAAATGAAAATAGAAAGCAATCTCAGGATGTTATGCCTTACTACCACCATACTTCTCTATACATATTTTCAGTCCCCATCTCATATATCTCTACGGTACAACAAAAAATGAGGGTCCCCAGAAGGGGTGGGTAAAAGTCCACAGAGCAAAGTTTGCAAAAAATCTGCAGCTCCTTTGAACTGTGTTTGCACAGGGCAGTGCGTGTTTGCTTTCATGGACTGAGCCACAGAACTAACCAAACAGCTTTCAGACACATACTTTTCTCTTTGATCATCTCCAGACTTGCTGATATAATCGCTTAATTCATGGGTTGTTTAAATTTCACCTTGAATAATGAGATAAGCCTAACATTAATTACTTCAAACCACATGACACTCAACAGGTCTTAAGAGAGTTTCTACAGCAAAAACATATTAAACTTGAGTTGACACCATTAGCAATCCAAGCAGGATGCAACACAAGAGCAGATGAAACTGGTAGGGATCCAGATCCTTGCCTCAGAATCATTTCTTCACTACTGCAACTACTTAGTAGTGGTACCAGTCACCTGCCATGGAGTTTACGCTACTAAAGTTGTGATAATAGAAATCTTGTTCCCACTCCTCTGACATCTCTGATATATTGTCGATATATCTATAGATATTGTTTTAAGTTCATTTGGAAAACTGGACACAGTATCCAGATGTAGTTTCCCCAGGGATGAGGGCAATTATCGCTCCCCTCAATCTGGCTCCTGTGACTATTGTCTTGGAAGCTGTTCTGCAGGGCCACACTGCAGGCTCATGCTCAGCTCACTGCCCACAAAGACCACCAGCTCTCCCGGGAAGCAGAGCTGCTCCCCAGCCTATACTGTTACAAGGGGCTATTCCTTCCCAGGGGCACAACTTAGCATTTGTCCTTGAATTTCCTAAGGTTCCTGTTGCCCTGTTCCTCCAGCTCACCTGGGTCCTTTTGGTAGCAGCCCTGCCCTTCAGTGCATCAACTGGTCCCACCTGTTTGGTTTCATCTCCACACCTGATGAGAGTACACTCTGCCATCCACAGATAATAGTGGTCCCATGAAAAATCCCTGTGTCACTCAATTTGTTAACAGCCTCTGGGTATACTACAACTGATCAATCACCACCCTCCAAGCCCAACCATCCAACCATTTTTTTTTTACCTATCTAGTTTGCCATCTGCCCAGACCATCACATCCTAACTTTGGATATGAAAATATTGTACATGCCTTCCCAAGGAATGAAGATGCAATTGTGCAGCACTTGCATGACCTGCCCTCCCTCGGCAAAACCTACCAAAACACCAAAGACTGACAGTATAGGCAAGAGCAACTGACTTTTATTTAAGGACCCCAGGTCTTGTTTTCTGCTTCCAAGCATATGCTAAAGCCATGCTGCTCTCACAGGACACTGGACAACCTAGAGTATAGCACATGCTGATTTAATCACAAAGGTAATTTTACTGTGACAACAAGCACCAGCACAGAAGTTACTGCCAGCCAGCACAATGCACCCCTTCGACTCTCTATTACCAAAACCAAAATCTGTTCACAGTAGTTGGCCAGTTAGGACAGGTGCATCTATACTGCTGCAAAAATCCTGCTCTGCATTTCAAGTCATGTATGAATTGACTTTCTACCTCCCCACAAGCACCAGCAGAACAGCACCTGCAGGCAGCACTAAGTCACAAGAGCCTGCTCCTCACTCCAGCACCTGAGGCCACAGCTGTTTGAGGGCTGGTGGCCTGGAGAAGATTATGCTGAACGAGAGTAAGTACCTTTAATTCTAAGTAATAAGCCGTCTTCCATCGTGCCTGGCAAGTGGCTAGATGCCTTGCTATAGACCTGTTTGCTCTGCTGTCATTCTGCTGTTACAAACTGTTTCACAGCTTTACTTACATTTCACTATCAGCCTGATAACAGCAGTAAGGGCCAGCCTACAGCCTAGTGCTGAAACAGGTTTGTTAGGGGCATAAGCTGGGTGGAAACTGCAAGTCAACTGCGCCTGCAATGCAAAATGGCACAACAGATTCACCTTGGGGAAAACAATATAATACCAGAATATGGTAACGAGAAATAAAAGCAAATCCTAAAAGCACCTTCCCCACCCCTCCCCTCTTCCCAGGCTAAACTTTACTCCAAATTTCCTCTACAATCCCCCACACAGCAGCACAGGGGAAAGCAAATAGGGGCACTCTTCTCTGCAGCAAGCACAACTGCTGCCAGGATGCTGCACACCTACACCACCAGCACAAGGCCTGGCTCAGCAAGGCTCTGCTAATCATACCAGAGGGATGGTGCATGGTGGGAATAAAACTCTGTTGACTGACAATACCTCCTTTTAAGTTGATGTACAACACGAAATCACAGACGACTTAGAGAAGCTTCTCTTTGAAGTTAAACATTACTCCAAGACTACTGAGCTGCCTAAAAGTCAGTCCAATATTACTATTTTTTAATGTGACAATCAAAAAGCGTCCAAAGAATAACAGACTGCAGGCCAGGTCCTTAATGGGATTTAGGTGCTTTACTTACTACCGAAATCTGGGCAGAATGCCAGAATTTCCCCCAGCCTCCACCATGTATTATGTTCTCTTAGCAGAACATGTGCTTGACTCTGAGACATTGATGCATTATTTACTTATTTATTTATTTACAGTGCACACCTTTTGCATCTGTAGTGCATAGAGTCCCTGGGGAGGAAGAAGTAGAACAATTCCCACAGAATTCAAAAGCACTGGCCACACTCTAGCTTAACTTTAAGAAAAGAAGGGGAAAAAAAAAAAGTTTTCTAGTAGCAGCAGCTAAGGGAGAACAGCAGAAGTGAAATATCATTTTTCCTGCCATGGCGAATATTTGAATGAAACCTTAAACAATGAAGGGAAATCATTCTGGTCCTCCTAGAGCCTGTTGAAATGATATCAAGCTTTATCAGAGCACTGGCTGGAGCAGCTCCAGAGCTGATCAAACTGGCCTCAGCAGGGATTCTAGCTGTTAGCACTACTTTCTGATTCATTCAAAGCAAACAAGAAACAGAAGATGAGATACGTGACCCAGACTTAATTTAGTTAACTGGTGAACAATGGTATTTGCCAGCTTAGTGCATGGGCCAGCTACAAAAGCCAAAGGCTGGATCACAATAAACAAACCATTTACCAGGTGAGAAAGTGGAGTGCCAGTAAAAATCATTTCCTACACTTTCGCTATTGTGTCCAGAAGAGCAGACTCTGGCTTTGTAAGCATTTCCCTTCACTAACCATCTCCAAACCTAAACTAACAATAGCCAGCAGAATAACCAGGAATGTACCCTACTTCCCCCCCCCCCCAATACAATCCATTACCCATTACAATGGCTGTTAGTTGGCTTAACTTCCCTGTGTGACAACTCAGGGTAAGTTTCAGCAACACTGCCCCTCCTCACCCCCCAGTACCTAAAGTTAAAATACATGAGTTTCTCTTTAACTGTTCAGCTGTTGTTTAAAATTGACATACAGATGCACGCCTTTGCTGCTGCACACATGCGTGTCATTGAAGTCCAGTGCTCTGGTGGTCTAGTCGACGATCATAAATTAAAGCCTACAAAACTTGGAAAATGAAAAGGAAATCGTTAAGACTGCAGTTTCTGCGCTGTCATTTTTAGAGATATTAGGTTTCCCAAGAGGGTGCAAATCAACCACCAGTTAAACAAGCAGTAATTACCAGCTTTAATAAGGAGACAGAAATCATCAGTAAATACCACATTGCACAGAAGCTTGCAAAAATAAGTTATTCATCATTCAGTTTAACTATCACACTCAAGTCAGCCAGAGAAATCTGCAAGTCAAACTGCAAGACACCAGCAAAGTTTGGAGGCAGATAAAAACCCCCAGTTCCATAGAGAGGATTTTCCCCTGCCTCTCAGTGCTTCTAGCAAGGGGAAAAAAAACAAAGTTCTCTTAGCTGATAGCCAGGACCATGCTGTGAGGCACTATTCTGCTACATTTCATAAAATAAGCAGAGCTGGAGTGGACTGATACTTGGAGCAAAATGCTACAGAGAATACCTCAGCTAGAAGAGGTTCATAAGTGGAAATAAACACTGCTTAATAGGAAGTAGTGATGACAGGCCAGAAGGAAATGCTACCTTTGCCTCCTAGTGCTAACCAAGGGCCCCCATGCACTCCTAGCTCAGACTGTATAGAGGTATTGTAACCCTATACTGATCCTGCATTTTCTTCTCAGAACTAGTACGACCTTTGCAACCAGCAGAGAAAATTCTGACCCTCATAACTGTCCTACCAACACCAACCACCCTTGCAGACTAAGCTAAAGACTCCACAACGTTTTACCATTTTCTGTACCAGATTTGTTCTGCATAGTGCTGAACAGCTACTAGTTTTGATCCCTGGTATAGATTATCTCTGAATACAACTTGTATATCAAATAGTTAAATTCAGAAATTACTTCTAAAATCTATTAGATGAAAGGTACTATGCAGACACAAAGCAATACTGGCCTACAATGTCACTATTATAGTTATCTAGAAAACCAAGGTATTAATATGAATTAATGACACTATAGCCACCGCAGCTTTCGGATACCTCTTTATTTGGCTGCACACTTCAAAGTTCCCCAAATTTCAGTCCAATATGTGGTTTTCAGTCCCAATCTTAGCACAAGCAAAAAATTACTTGGCCAGACTTCAGAAAATGAAGACTACCAGGATTCACTTGATTGACTTGGGTCTGACTGCATATTTTACTGAAACTGATTTTAGTCTGTAGACGCACACAGTCTGTACAGCCAGAAAGGGAAAGGCACACAGCATGTTCTACATTAAAAGAACATGAGTAGTCTGACATTTCATGATCAAAGACAAGAGATTCTCAGTTGAGGCTTGTCTGACACACAGGCACAATGGGGTGTTTCTTGAGTACTTTCTTGTTGCACTCAATTGCACCCAAGTGTTTTCTACCATGTAGCTTATAACAGTTAAGGGTAAAATTATTCGTGAAAATTATTAAATATTAGTTTGCTTGAATTTATGGAAGTTAACACACTCAACTGCTACACATGAACTAGCAAAATTGGTCTAATGTAATACTTTGTAGAGATGGGAGGGAACAGAGAGAAGAAAATAATGTTAAAACACACACACACACAAGAAATTATCAGAGACATTAGATTCATTGGAAGGGGAATCACTAATTCCAAGCAGGGCATGAGTGTGAAACCCTGCTTGCTTCAATCAAAATATGAAATGGTCTTCATCAGCAGTATTACATGAGAAACCAGTACCTCATTTCCTCACCCATATATCCTGAGTATCAGTCTTCAGTCAAACAGCTGTTACAGAGCTAAATCTCCTCTTTGATCAGCTTCTTGCTCACAGGTGGAGGCAAGAGAGGGAAAAAGCTGTGTGAGGGAGGAACCTATTTTCAGCAATTGAGAAACACTGGGGAAAGTGCTAGAATTTGGCAGGCCAAGACACCTGCAATGTTTCACTTCAACTTTCATCTTCATACAGAGGCCTAAACTGAAGCCATATGGACCTCTAAATAGCACAAAAAGACAACCCAAACAACGATAAAACCCCTAGGACACTTATCTTCTTTTATGAAATGTAAAGCAGATCAAACTCTACAAACTCAGCTACAAGCAGTTTCCTGAATTACACCTTCATTAGCTTGCTGTAGTCCTAGGCAACGAAGGTACCTTGGATGGAACTGAGAAGTATCTACTGAAAGGCCAAACAAGCCATGGCAAACAAGACACAAAAGACTGATAGGACCTTGTACCAGTAGGTGACTCATCTCTGGAGCATCATATCTTAGAGAGATTGATGTGATTGCAGCTACTTTTGCTCCTTGATCTTGTGTATCAGGAACCCCAAAAATTTTAGGAAAAGGGAGAAGACATTTCTATGGCCAGAGATGCAGCCACACAAGTAAAAATACATTTGCTTTAGATCTTCCAAGAACTGGAAACCCTATCCCTTACTTTTTATTCTGTTTGGTCTTTTGGTATTCACCATTATAGGTTGATTACTGTTTCCAGGTGCAGAGGAACATTTTGGAGAATTTTCTGAGGAGCAGCCTGAGAGCAGAAATTGTGGGAAAGACTACTGCTCTCATCTACAGGAAAGACATGCAAAGATACTGATTTATCTCTGCTTACCAACCAGAAGGCTATTATTATCTGACGTTGTTCTAATTACCATAAAATGGCAAACTGCTTCTGCTTATTAATCTTCTTCTAGAACTAAGGGTAGAAACAAAAATCTACCCATGAAAGCTCTGTTCGTGGATTATCTCCATGCCACTCAGCTGTTGATGACTGGCATGTTATCTAGTGGTAGTTTAAGGAGCACCCAGTAAGCTTTCAAATCTTATGGAATCTGTCTTTAAGGAAGCTAGATCACAGATTGATGCTGCTTTAAAAATTAGCTCCCCGTTAAATGTATCCGTGATAGGGCTTAGGAGGCTCTTCTGATTGACAACAAAATTTAGTTCCTCATGACCCATTAATGGAAAGGACAACTTCAGCTTGTGACTATTTTTTATTTCGTTTCTTAGCAGAACAGCCACTTACAGATAAAGCTGAACGCCCTTCAAGCTCAAGCTGGCTGCCAGGGCAGTGCTACTGTGAAGTGGAAAGCCACAGAACAGCCATGCTTTGTGTCGGCAGCAACTACCTGTGACTGCCAAGAGAATAGGGAGCAACTGCAAACCGAGTTTTGGAGACAGCATCAAGTTTTGTTGAGCTGTCCCCATTGCTGGATATAATCTGGGATCCCGAAGTGAAGGAGCAGTTCAGGAAACTATGAAAGGACCCAGCCAAGGGAGAAGTTCTCCAGGCTTCCAAGGAGAGAAATCTGACTTGTAGTTTCCTGGGCAAAAGAGTTCCAGGTATTCATCTTCCAACTGTACACTGTCTACACTGCTCCTACCCTTTTTTTTTTTCTTCCCTCTTTAAAACAGCAAAATAACAGAACATGTCTTGCTTTCAGACCACCAAATTCCCAGGCATGGCCAGGAGAAAACAGAACAATGAAACTTAAGGTAGCAAATCTAAAATCACCATAGGATCCTAACTGTCCTTGCAGGGAGCATCTTTGTTTCCTGCAATAATTAAAAGGATTAACCTCCTTCCTTGTTTGTTTAATTAACTACATATTTATGCAGGTATGGCAATTAACACTTTTTTCCAGTTCCCTAGTTCTTCTCTCATCTTCTCCGAGGGCAAAATCCCTGGAGGTGTTCATGACCAGGCTGGACAGAGCTTTGGGTAACATGGTCTAGTGTGGTGCATCCCTGCCTACGGCAGGGGAGTTAGAATTAAGGTCCTTTCCAACCCAAATCAGCCCATGATTCTAGGTAGCATTTTTACTTAACATCCTCCTCTGACCTAAAACTACACTTTGGGCTGCACTGCTGCTTGTTGTGCCTTGCACACACACACACAGAATACAGTTTCAGAAGAGATTAGTGTGCTGTGAAGAGCAGGCATACCATCACCAGGGGACCTGAAATTTAAAAGGCTATTGCCAGTGAATTAGTTCAGGCAAGGATATTCAGATTAAGTCTCCAATTAGCAGCTGTAAACATGCGCAGTGCATCAATGTATCAATAAAGGCTGCTTCAGTGCAGAAAGCCTGCCCGCCCCTGTGCCGCTGAGCTCTGGCTCGGGGCCAGTGGGATGATGGCTTAATGACAGTGCTACGTGCAGAGCGTGAGGCCATCTGCGATCAAACGCAAACTTTACTCCAGAGTACACTTCACAGACACGCTGCGGAGAGAAGAGGGGGAAACCCACACTTGCAGCTCACAGACTTCTCTGTTCTGGTTCTTACTGGTCTCATTCCCCTCCTGTTGCACACGCACTCATTTCACACACTTGGGAAAAGAAAAAAATTATACCATTTAATCAAATTTTAAGATTATTTTTGCTTGTTCTTGAAGCCCACTTTCATCACCCAGGAAACTTTCAGTCCCCTCCTCTCCCTCGGGAGACAAACCTGGATGAGCTGCACTAAGGAAAATACATCTCAAGCAATCAATGCAGTCAGAGACAGCATCTCCTGTAATAAGTCCCAGGGGACAGGTGACAAGCACCACCCCAGCAGAAAAACAAATTTCTAAGTAAGTGCAGGCTTATTAAGGAAATCTGTAAGGACCATCACTGTACATTCAGGCTCTCAGTGGGGAATAAAGGCATGGTAACCAGCACAGACATCCTCTGCGGAATACCCTCATCTGTGTGGTAGAAAGATAATTTCATAGTTCTTTAAATATTCCAGCCTTTCATTCCCTGTCAGCCCTTAAATCCTTTTCAGTTCTGCTACTAATCACCCACAGGATTACACCACATTTCTTTTTTTCTTCCCCCTGCAGCATTTAAACAACTGCACGTATTTTGATGCTCTTGTGAGTTAATAAAGGTCAGGAAAGATGGACACAAAGCAGGCAAACTGTTTTGTTGCTGTCGGAGTTGCCCAAGATGGACAACATCCCTTTTTAGCTATTATTCATTTATTCTTAGCCTGTGGGCCCCGGGCAACCCATGAGACTGATCATCTCACACACAGTACGCAGTACCCCTAACTCTTCCCCTGATCGTTTCACTTTGGAGGCTCACAGGGGCAACCCAAGGTGCAGGCAGAGGAGGTGACGAGCCACCACCTCGAAGCACATGTGCATGGGGACAGGGAGGCGCTCTCTCCTTCGGGCCACTTCCCGGGACATCTCTCGTGGCCTCGCATGCCCCCGCTGCAGTGAAGGCAGCACCACCCCAGGGAGGTGTTTTTCTTTGTCCTCTTTGGCTCACTGTAAGTCTCTCCCCACTGCCAGAGAGGACGACAAGGCTCAGACTAACACCATGGCGCTTGGCAGATACCCCAATTATGCCTCAAGGGTCCTCCCAAAACTGTCAGAGCAGTTTGGGCTTCTGAGGCTGCTAAGGCATTACTGCATTACATAAGCAGAGAGAGATGAATGGTTCTTAAGTGTTTGTTATCACAGCAGTAGCACCAAATTAAGGCTGATTGATGAGACCAGTTATCTCCCCTGTTAACTTTGGAAGGAAGAGGTCTCACTCACATCCCCCAACTCATTTTTTGCCTCCCCACCACCTTGTCAGAGGACCTTGCCTGCACAAGCACATATGTTCCTGCACAAGCACATTTGTTCCTGCATAAGATTTTGCGTAAATGAATATTTACATTATCTATTTTAATTAATTTTGTCCACAATCTATATTAGATATAATAGATTACCATCAGATAATTTCTGCTATGCATGAGCAACGTGCATAGTCTCTACCTCTAAGGCTTTGCCTGCAGATAAAGTTGTACTGCTCTGAATACACTGTACATTTCAACAGCACAATCTCTTTAGTGTGTGTGTGTCATTAAAAGGAGTGAATGTGCATACAGTGATAGCACCTTTACACACAGAAGGGAAATAAGTTTCCAGATTCAAGGCAATTTTGTAATAATATAATAATTATACACCTGCTTTAAGGTTGGTTAGTGAGAAAAAAACCCCAAATCAATCCTAAGGGTTGTAACGGCTTCCTTCACACCATCTACACAGTTGGTGCATGCCTCAGTTAGATGCCTGTAGCCAGAAACTAGGCAACTCTGAGCAAAGAAAGCATGCATAAACACAGACATGCATGCACACAACAAACTGAGTTCCAGCCTTACATTTGCACATCTTAAAGCTATTCACAAAAGCTCTCAACTCATAGACAAAGAAGCCTGGTCCCAAACTCAGCTGCAGGCAACATCAGACTGGAGATCTGAACGTGGGCTGCTGAATTCCCACTTTTCCATTGGTCAAGCCTCTCCCATGGATTTATGCTGCCACCACCTGACAGAAGAGACCAACCCTCCAGGCTGGCTGTGCTGCGCCTGCTGCTGCAGGCTTCAATCTCCTGGCCGAGGCAGTGGCCCTGCACAGCCATGGGACACAGCCGAGCTTCAAGGGCTCCCTTCCAAGCTGCCCTCCAGCCCATTCCTGCCGGCTGCTCAGCTCCATTCCAGTGCCCTCTGGAACCTCACCCAGGCACTCCCACTGCAACTCACTGAAGAAATGGCCCTTGGGAAGTTTCTTAAGACACACTTCAGTACTGGGTCTTAAAATAACAGCGTTCTTGGGCATTCAAGGTAGTTTCTGCAGGAAGCAGCACAGCGACTGTTGAACAGGGAAGTGTTCTCTCTGGTATGGGTTCAGGATGTTTCCTGAGGATGCAGGAGGCCTGGAGTGGTCTTTCTGGCTCTATTCCCTCCTTTTTCCTTTTCCTTTCCAAAACCTTTCCTTTCTGGCAGACAGCATGATGAGAGCAACATGTACTCAGAGCCACCGAAGGGGCAGCTAGGGGTGAGCCAAGCTGGAGGTTGGATGGGGCTGCTCTCCCAGGTTGCCAGCTGGTTGGGCAACCAGAGAAAGCAGCCTTCATCCCTGTCTCTTCTGTTCCTTGGGACGGAGATGAGCAATGGTAGCTGCACAGGCATGACTGGCTGTGGTAATAGGGGTGGCAAGAAACAACACGGTGAGGACCTGCAGCTGGCTTTGCTAGAGGTGTGGGGTGCAAGTGCTTCTCTGCAGTGGGAAACATAGAAGGGGAGGCAGGACAGATACGTAGTGGCAGATCAGAGCTATAGGCGTGTATATGCATATTTAGGAGTGGGGGTGAAGTATGTACTATCTATGCCCTTAACTGTGGTCATCATTGGCACAACTGATGCCTTTCCCAGATGCAATCAACACACTGTACTAATACAGCTCTTAATTAGCAGCAGTATCTTCTATAGATGGAAACAGGCCTCCTACCGTGTGCCCGCAAAAGACAAAGTAAACAAAAAAAAAAAAAAAGTATTTATTTCAGTTGCAGACATCTTAGATAAGTGTAAAGAAACAAAGAACAAACAAGTCAACTATATTTTTATACTTGCCAAGAAATTATCACAGTGAGTGTCAGACTGGCACTGAGCCTTCAGGTCACCAGTGAGATGTCAGGCTATGTACTGAGAAATAGAATGGTAAAATGCATAACTTTGACACGTCATTCTCTGACCACCATCTAATGCTGAATTACAGTAAATTTGGCAATGAGGAGCAGCATTTGCAAATCCACTCATTGCTCCTCTGTGAAGAGGAAGTCTGTAAAACAGTTAACCAGGCAGTGACCCTTCCTGTTGGCCTGCTTCAGAGACACCATACACATACTCCACAGACAATGGAAGAGAGAAGACAAGTTAATTTAACAGAAACATTGATGAATACTGTAAAGAGTTATCAATGCACCCTGGGGATGCTGTTCTCTGTGTGCACATCTAGCCACATGCCATGGTTTATATATCTTAACAGCAGGACATGTTACAGCATTTACAGTAACACTTTTCCTTTTTGCACTTCTCAGATCACTTCTACCAGATTCCCTACAGGGAATCGGAAGGGGAAGGTTCAGTGCACATATAGTCTTCATCAGGAAGCACAGCACCCTAAGATTGTTAACAACCTAGGAACAGGCAAGTTGAGGATTGACACTTCTGCCCACCCTCCT
>JANRGW010053916.1:0-15279 GCA_024733675.1 Psilopsiagon aymara | reverse complement strand
CCACCTCGTGTTCTCTTGGCTCGCTTTTGTTTGCACTGCACTTTTTCTGGCGGAGAGGGCGGGAGAGTGGAGGGGGAGCCCGGGTGGGCGACCTCGCTGCTATTTGTAGCGAAAGAATCGGCTGAACGAGGCGAAGAAGAAAAGGAAAGGAGAGAAAAAAAAAAGAAGAGCGAAGGGGGGAGGAAGAAGGAGAGAGAGAGGGAGGAGGAGGAGGAGGAGAAGAAGAAGGAGGAGGGGAAACGGAGCAGCAGCTCGGGAAGAGAGAGCGCGCCCGGGAGCAGCAGCAGCAGCCGGCGCCGCCGCAGGAAGGAGAAGAAAAGAAGAGCAGAGAGGAGCAGAGGCAGAGCGGAACAGAGCAGAGCGGAGGAGAGGTGGCGCTGGCAGGAGGAGGCAGGCAGGGAGCTGGCTCTTCTGGATGCTGGATTTTCGACTGTCGTTGACTCTCTCTCGCTCCCCGGCCCCGGACTGTGAGAGACAAGCACCAGCGCTAGGCAGCAGCAGCGGGGGGCTGCGCTCATAGCTGCTGTTGTTGCTGCTGTTGCGGGGCTTGGATTAAATCGGCCGCCCCGGAGACGAGCCGGAGCAGCGGGAGGAGGTAGCGGGCGGGTAGGCGGCGGCTGCGGCTGCTGCTGAGACCGGGGGAACAGCATGACCAGGTAACTGCCCCGCTCCTGACCCATTTTCCCCTCCCGCCGCCGCTCCGTCTTTGCCGCCTCTTTCGGAGCGTTTGCGTGTTTGAGCGCGCATAAAGATGTGTGTGTGAGCGCGAGCGGGTGCGTGTGTGTGCGCGTGCGTGTGTGCAGCCCTGCTCACACGTGCCTCACGCACAGCTTTCCCCCCCGTGTGCCCCGGGGCTGCCCCCCGAGCGCTGCCCGCCGCCCCCTCGCCTCTCCGCCGGGTTTGAGCCCAGCAGCGAGGTCCCTGCTCGGGGAGCTGTGGTGCGGGGACGGGGGATGGGACAGAGCAAGGGCGAGTGATGGATCGGAACCGACGTTTCCACTGAACGCCGCTGTGCACGGGCGGGGGGGGGGGGGGGGGGGGGGGGGCACTAGTCACACTCCGGCTATTTGCCTTGGAAAGCGAATTATCGGTACTAATTTTTTCGCGTATTCTAAGGGGTCGAGAGAAGGGGGAAGACAGCGGGCCTGAGAGGCGAGGCGCCTGCCTCTGGGACGGGGTAAGGGGAAGAGCGGCTGGTAGGGACCCCCGACTCCGGTCCGAGGAGGGCTCCCTCCTCCTCTTCGGCTCCTCCTCCTCTTTCTTCTCTCTCGACGGAGCAGGGAGGCACGGAGATGCGAAGCTTTTCACAGGTTAGGCTTTTAATTTATTTGTTTACTTTCCCGCAACGACTTGAAAGGAGGCACATCGGGCTGGAAACTCAGTTTTCCGAGCACTTACAAAGGGGTTCTTGGATTTGTTCAGCAAACTTAGCAGCTTCCTCTGCGTCGTCTGCCCGTTCAAGCAGGCACTTCTCAGAGCTGCAGCCGGGCTCTCCCAGGCCGGCAAATAAAGCAGTTTTCTCCCACCGAATTCGTATTTTGCCTTTTTTTTTACCCCCTTGCTCACTGACAGAACTGTATTATTTCCTTTTTAAGCGATTACTACTCACCCTTGAATGCATGGCTTTTGAATGCCTGTTCCTCCGTGTTACTTCTCCAGACTGCTGTCATGCGTATTTTGCTCTCTTGCTTGGCCTTTGTACGGTTACTGCCTCGTGAAAGATAGCAGCTTCGTTACCATATTCTCAGATTCAGTACACATAGAAGTGTCAGTGTATTTACGTGGAATATTTAGGGTTTTCTGTGTTTCTTCACTTGTCGCTTGAGACGGCGTTGCATTGGAGATGAGTCTATAGATGCTGTTTTGGAGTTTTCTATTTGCAGACAAGAGTGTTTCTGGGTGAAGCCTGTATTACCTTAAATTTAGGATTAATGTGGGAAGTTAGGATTGTCTTCTCCTTTCAGAGAACCAGCCTTGCAGAGATAGCTTCTAACACACCTTCTGTTCAGGCACAGGCAACTTCTGTAATACTGGGACATATATCAGGAATTTTTGGTGCAGAGATGGTAAATGTGTATGTGCCTTATTTTTCCTTCCTCTGGTATCACCAGTGGTTTGTAATCTTACAATGGTCAGTAATTTCTTTTCTTGCTGTAAAAGTGTATAGTAAATGACATCATTTTCTCCTGGTCTGGGACACGCAAAGCTCCTACAGTTCTTGTTACTGAATGGAGCAACTCTGAAGAAAAAAAAAATAAATTCTCCCCTGTTCTAAATGTAGTCGTGTGTACTTGTATCTTACTTCTAAAGGCATTTTTTTGATAGGCTCTTTAAATTCCATCTGGTGAGATCTGCTATTACTTCTTTTTTAATCTGTGAAATTGACAGACTGGTCAGCTTAGTAAATTCAGCTGTCAAATTTTGCCTGGTCAAAATTGTTAAAAGCTGTAAATACACTGGCATGGGATTTTTAAGGCACAGAGTGTTGCATAGAAAGGAAGAAGAATTTAGTGACACACTTTTTACAGGACTAGCTCTCCAATTTCAGTGTTGTCACTAGTAGTAATATGGTAGAGTATATTTAGTTTTCTGTCAGTGCAGAAATGATGTATAGCCTTCCTGTATCCACCTAAAGCATTGAAAGCTCTGCCTAAGTCGAAGTCTCCTACTCTTAAGAAGCAACTAAGAAATTCATTATGGTTTGTGTGTGCTGTGGCAAGCTGTTGGGAATGGTGTGTGGAAAGGAAAGCAGTATCTTGCTATTTCTAGATTTCGGGAATGGGTCTTAGGACCTGCTTTAGACCCATCAGTCATACTACTATTAAAATGAGCACTAAAGAGTAATATGAATTAAGCATTCTGCTGTGATGGTTATGTAACTCAAACACCAGCCCCATCAGTGAACTCAGTGATAGTAAACTGGTGCTTCATCTGAGGAGAGGAGCTGCAAGAACAGACTTGGGGTTGTGTGGAAGAGCAAAGTAACTGGTGATCTAAGTGGAGTCAGTGCTTCACCTTAGATTTGAGAGGCTAACCTTCATTCCCATGTTTGAATAATGCAGGGACCAAAACTACACAAGCCAAATGATAGGAATCCCCCCTCATCTGCTGCTGTGTGTGAAGGGCCACTAGGGGCCTGTATAAACTGCTCTCATACAGCAAATACCAGTACATGACATATGCTCACTCTTGCACAAGACATTTTTTACACAGGTGCCTAGTGTCAAAAGCAAAGTTACCAGTTATTTATTCTTTACTTATGAATGAGAATGCAGTTACTTAGGAGATGCATGCAAATTGTCTATTATTTAGGATTTTTTTACCCTATATCATCTATTTCCCCTGGTTTTGTGGTGTCCAACATAGCTCTTTCCTCCCTGCTCAGGAGACTGCAATGGCAGTTAGGGATGAATGCCGACCTGTGAGGTGCAGATTTTGGGCAAAGTCAGATTTGAGTGTCTCCCCACATCTTATATTTTCTGTAAGCTGAGAAAAATCAGATATGTTGCCCGTGTGTTTCTTCTATTAGATTAGTAATGGTACTGTTCCATGCAAGTGTAGGGTTAAAAGATAAACTAAACAGGATTACTTCAAGGCAGGAACAGACATAGATTGATGGTGTATTTAAACTAGCTTTGTAAGTGTTATGTAAGTTTGAGAGTATGGCAGCTCCAAGTCTTTGACTGGAGCGTAGTCAGCATTTGTGGGATGTGGGCTGAAGATGCACTATGTGTTTTTGAGTATCAGTTTCAGAAATTTGAAATCTACCAGGCGTAGCATTCTCGATAGACGTTAAGCAATAAGGTCAAGTATACATACATTGCTTCATTGTTGATTTTCAGTTTTTCAAACTGACAACGCAGACAATTTGTAGAAGAGTACAGCTGAAATATTTGCATTTTGGATTTTCTTAAAAAATGAACTTCTGTTACTAAGCTGTTTGAAAATTCTCATTTAAAAGGATTTTCAAGCTGAATCACAGGAAGGTCATACAATCAAAATGCAGCTTCCCTATGCTATGTTAATTCTTCAGTAAGCTGTCTTTGAAACAGCGGAGTTTTATATATCATGGGGTCTTGGGCCAGTTACAGTAAGAGGTTTTTCGACATGTTACGGACAACAATTGTGCTAATACTGGCTGAGTTTGGTCTTCTCAAATGTGCATATAAGTCCTTAGGTACAGTTATGATGAAATGTAATGAAATCCATTTTAAAGGTCATCTCAAATGATAAACATCTGTTCAAAACTGTCTTACTGAGTGTCAGTAAACCACAGCACTGTGTCTGAAATGCAGAGGATAGGCGTTTCATATGCACTTTGGATATCAAGAGGAGTAATACAGTACAGGTGTACAAATCGTGTTTCACTTCTGTGTAAGATCACAGCGATTTCTAACCTTTTATCCTTCAACAAGTTGAGAAAAGGTGTAGATATTTGTTGGTTTAGGTTCAGTGTTAGAGTTGCATAGTGCTGTTTATTATAACAGGGCCTTAATTACATTGTAATACTATTTAAAACCAGTTGGCGTAGCACAGTTAGCATACAGTATTTTTATGAAAACTCTCAATTTAACATATTCTGCAAGTTGTTTGCTTATTCATTGCTTTAATTGGAAAAAGGCTTTAAATTAAGCTAATTAATAAGTGTACACTGGCAACTTGGCAGTCTAAGGCAAGAATCCATGTTTAAAAATACTCTCCTTCATATACTATCAGTGATTTACCAAGCAGGACCAGAGAGGAAGCTTTATAATTCCTGGTGATGATCTACTGTAGTGAGAGCCGCAGTATAACTGGAGAAATCTGTTGGTGTAAAGACTGCATGAGAGTGCTTTGCCTGTAAATTCCTTTCCAACAACCTTCGTTTCACTTGTTTAAGCCTCTGTGCGTTGATAGAACCATATGTCTCTACTATTGTGCAATTTTAACTTACGTTTCATAAGCTTAGATGGCTTTTGGTTGGTGCTTGATAATATTTAATAAAACATTGCATGTTTGTGTCTTACTATAGGGAGTAGATAGCTGAAATGCAAGGAAAATAGATAAAAAAATACAGACATTTGTTTGCAGTAAATAAATTATTACATAATTACTGAAAGCATTGCTTTTAAAAAAACAATGCTATTATTATTCAGGTTCTTTCCATTCATAAAAGTGGCAGTTCACACCAAATACTCCATTTATCAGCTTGTTTTTAACTACGTAAGCAAGTATACATAGTCTTTTACTTCTGTGAGATAAAAAGACTTACGCTTTAAGTGTCTTATGTTCACATGCCTTGACAGCTTTCTCCATAAGCTTTGTAGCACAGTAATAAAGGAAAAAGTAAAGAAAAGATGATTGATCTTGCAGTTAAGTTCCAAAACAGGTGTTTGTAAAAATGTAAACGTAAATCTAGATGTTTGTAAAAATCAGCTCCTCCGTTTATACTTGTGTATCTGATACTTGCTGGGGATACAAAGAAGACTTCCTCCTTTTCAGGCAGTTGAAAATGATGGAATTTTAGTTACTTTGATTTATTATACCAGGCGACATGCCCTAATATACTATCATGCCTTGTGCAGTGCTTCTTCATAGTAAGAATAGTGATGTTATTTGAGTTTTTCAGTAATCTTTCAATTACTGGAGTCACTTCACTGGTACAAAATTAATTTGTTGTTTGCAGACAATCAAAATGGACATCCTGGTTTGTGCTAGCTGAACTGTTCGCATATTGCTGTAGATAGATAATGCATACTTTTTCCCCAAGCCGTGTATTTAATATAATATATGGAGTACTGCAAACATTTTCCTCTTTCTTTTACAGTTCTTAGTGTCTGGAAAATTAGGTGTCTGTAAGTTGGAGTTCAGTAGGTGATGTGTAAAATTGGGCTTTTTAGATTGCAGAATTGTCCAATTCTCAGGAAGAATATAGTCAGTGCCAACCTGATTGAAACAAATGTGGCTTAGGTCCTAAATTTGCAAATAGGTATACATTTTCCTTCCAGATTTGCTGAGTTCTGTTTTGATTTTGCGGCAGCTTATTCACTGGTTTTACCCCCAAGTCTGGCTTTTTGTTACTTGCTTTGATTCACTGAGAGGAAATTCAGATACATTCTAGTAACAATGTTATGGGCTTTCTGACCTTTAGAAAAATAATTATTTGCTAAGTTTGAAATCAGTAATTTTGCTTTAATTCAATACTAATTGAATTAAAAAAAATCTTAACTGCATTTTTGAACTGTCTGTAGGCAGTGTTCTTTGATAAAGCTTTCCCAAAGAAAGCTGAAATTTGTGTGCACGGAGTAAAGAGGCTGCCACTTCTACTGTCTTCTCTCTCTTCTCTCTTCTCTCTTTTCTCTATTCTTTTTTCTCTATTCTCTTTTCTCTCTTCTCTCTTTTCTCTCCTTCACCATTTATGCTACATGTTATTAAAATCCCCTTTACAGGTGTACTGTGTATTAATACTTGCAGGAATTTGACTCTTTTATTATTAAGCAAACTGCTGTATTTTGCATGGAAGAAAATACAGAAAAAGGTCTCTGGTTGCTTGATTAGAATTTTGTCAGCCTATGTGTAGATAAAAGTCATTAATTTGGTGTGATGTACCTGCAATGGGATATTTCTAAAACACTGATCAGGAAATAGGACAGGAAGTTTTATTTATTTATTTACATTTGTTTGGGGTGATAGTGTATCTTAGAAAGCTGCTTAACTGCTGCTCAGTGCAGCTGTCCTTCCTTGAAAGATTAGGTTTCAGGAGGAATGATGGATGTTGAATGCCTGTAGCCGGTTGTGGGGTTTGCTCTGAGGTCAGTGGTACTGATGAAGGATAGAAATTTACAGCTTTATGTCTCTACACCGAAGTAATAGCATTTCTCAATAGAAAAGCCCCAAACAACTAGTTACGTTCAGTGCTGAGCCTGTATTGCGGCAGAGTTCAGAAAGCTATTCATACTAGTGACAGAGTGAGCAGATTTGTTAATAATAAGGACAAATTTAGTAATGAGTATGCCCTATTGTTTCACAGAAAGAACAGGAATAGCTACAAAAAGTAAATACAATAGTGTGACTTCTTACATATTATTTTTAAGAATGTTAACAAATTTGGAATTTACACTGTTGACTTGTTATTTTGATTATTTCAGACATTCTGAAAGTTTTTAGCAGCTTTCTGAGCATGAGCATACACTCTTTTTTCACCTAAAAATGGAGTGTATTTTTTTTCAATGGAAAAAAAAAATCAATGGAAAAAAAATACATGCTAAGCTTAACCAGGGCAGTGCTGATATTTGTCATTGAGGAAAGTGTAGATATTCGTCAGGTAGAAAGGGTAAATGATAGTGTTACCTTGTGTAGTTTGAGTATCACAGTATGTAGTGCTGATAAACATGGATAGTTTGGATAGCTCTGACATGTGGTTTCAGAAGTGTTTGTTCAGATCAGACTTTCAGACTGTATTTGTGGACTGCCTGCCTTCCTGGAGCTTGAAGTTTCTTCCTGATATATGGAGATGTATTTAACTTTTAGAGAGCGTATCTTGGTAGAGAAAGGTGCGCAACAAAACATGCTGTTTTATTGTGATGCCTGCAAACCTTTTTTGAGTTGTTTGCATTAATTTGTACCTTAATGGTGTAGGTGGGTTTTTCTGTCAAGCCTTTGAAGAGCTATCTTATTAGGGTCAAAGCACTCAGTGGTCGGTGAGAAAGATTTCCTTTGACAGCAGCATTGTTTGGATCAGGTCCGTAGTGCCACTGTGTCTTTGCTTAAATTCTAGCAGTTTTTACCTCAGGCAATCCTAGCAGTGGTTTAATTCAAATACAGAGAAGAAAGCTTAATAAAACATCTGATGAATTGATTTATAGTACCTCATAAATTAGGAAGTAAGAAACATTTTGGTAGAGAAATATGTATCCAGCAAGAATCATTTTAGAGCAGTTTTGCATCAAGGAAATGGCATTTTGCCAGTACCTATGTATTCTACTTACTGGCAGTGTGCCATCAACTTTATTTGGAAAACCCTTTGCTCAAGTAATAGATGGTCACTCTTTACCAATTTTACTATAAAAACCAGATGATTCCATGATTAGGTTTTTTTTTTGTTTCTATTTTTTACCTATTTCCTAAAGAATGGAGTTTTGCAAATTATCATTAAGTGTGTCAGTAACCTGTTGTTGATTAACAGAATTTTCCAAGTAGCGAAATTGTTTTGCTTACCTTGTTTGATGATGTGGATTTTTTTTTATATTATTGGATTTCTCTGTTGTACATGGCATGTGAAAGACAAAGTATGACGTTTACTTAAATATTTGTCTTATTTGATATTGATAACACTCTAATGCAGTTTTTGGTGTGTGGTGGGTTTTTTTTTTGTTGTTGTTTGTTTTTTTTGGGGGTTTTTTTGTTTGTTTGTTTTGTCTTTTTGGTAAAGAGAAGTGGATAATAAGTGCAATTTTTTTGTTGTCACTAAGTCAAAAACATAGAATCTACACCTGTTTCCCATTTAACAGTTTCAAAAGATCCCTTAAGTGGTTACTTGAAGTTTCAGCATACTAACTACATGAAAATTTTAAATATATCAAGGGCAGCGCATAATGAAGAGAACATTGTACTTTCTAACAGTAACAGGTGGCAGTGAATGCCTGCAGGAGCAATCATACCGCTAAGAATCCTAGCATTTTGGGGTTTAATTTTGCATGATTACAGTGAGTGGGAAGAAGAGTGTTAAATTGCAGCATTAGTAGCTCAGGTAGCTTGGAAATTTCTGGACAGTTTTGGGCTGAATGGAGTAAATATTCTGTGTCTCTAGAAAGGAAATGTTTATTCTCCAGCCATTTGGCTGTGCTCGATGGAACAGATAGCTGTCCTTCTAGTCAATGTAATCCCTAAGAGGACGCAAGCGCTGTCTCCGTGGCTGATTTATTCATAGAATTGCTTTATTAATCTAGTGGGCAAGGGTAATCTTATTCCAAAGGTATTAGAAAGCATGAAAATAACTGCGAGACTTCTTAGACATGTGAACCTCTCTATCTTTGAGCAATTCTAATTTACAGTATCAGCCTTTCTACTTTTTAGTGGGGAATATATAATCTGTGAAGGGTGCAATGGCTTTAAAACTGTTGTTTCATCTTTGTTGATCTCCGCAGTAGTCCAGGTTACAGACAGATATTAATAAAAAAGTGAAAATAGATTGATACCTATAGAAGAAAGGTGTGATGGGATTTTTCTACCATAATGATAAACGAGTTGCTAGAAATGCTTATACAGTAAGCAGTTCTTAACAGATGTATTCTCTTAATAATTGACTCTGAAACTGTGTTACTGCTAGGCAAGATAAATATTCAACTTTCTGTCGTCGTTGTTGCAAAGAGGTGAAGAGCTTGTCATTTTGATGCAAAATTTTTGCTTTCCAGAGTTAGATTCACATTGCAGATGCCAGTCACAAAATCAGGCAGAGATATTTTTTGCAGCTTTTACCTGTTTGCTGAAATAATGGTATTAATATCTGTAAAGAATACTTCAGAACAATGAAGAGCTTTGGGGTGGGAGGAAACCTGAATTCACCCACTCGAAAGAGCAAGGAGTGAAATTTTACAACCTCAGAAATTTTCCATTAAAGCAAAACTGCCACAGAATCAATGCCAATTTGACTATAGTGACTGGGATGTCCCTTTGCTGCCTCTTCTTTCTCCAAGTTGTTCTCCATCCTGGTTTTGCACTGCTGGGATCATTTTAGTTGAGATCTGTCCTCTATATGAAAAATGACAGTGAGTAAATCAACGAGAAAGCTGTGTTGTTGCTGAAGAAATATTGATGCCAGCTACATTCCAGCTCTTGTGTACGTACATCACTTTGTGTTGAATGAGTCTTTAGGTGTCCTTTAATGGTGACTTTCTGTAGCAGTTTTTGCTTTTCATTGTTAGGTTATATCTGATGTCGTAAGCTCTCAAAATGGCTTCCTAGGCTGTCCTTGTTTCAGACTGTCACTTAAATCATGAATAGTGGATGTTCTCTTCATTGTGTTCTAGAAATCTCTTTTGAAAGTTATTGTCATTGGGATCTCAAGGGATTAATTTTTTTTTTTTTTTCATCTTCTGTGTTGTGGGCTTGTCCTTTTTTTGCATTGATCTCCCAGCTTCTTTGACTGTGGATAGATGTCTACAAAGCAGTCTTTTCAATATGGACTTTTCTGTTCATTGGTATGGTTAAGACACCATGTGTATACATGTACACCGTATGTATACATGTACAACTGCTGCCTTTGCTGAGGTGCTTGAATACCTCTGGGCTATCTGTTTTTAAAAAATGTTCTGTGCTTTCTTTTATGTCTTGGGTATGATGCTCTGTTGTCTTTCAGTTCTCTGTGAAATCTTTGCTTTCTCAACTATTCCATTTTAACATCAGGAGTATCTGCACATGGAAGGAAGGAACACAGTAAGAAAACCAGACCTGCCTGACAGTTTTTCCTAGCTTGTTTTGTCTGGAGAACTGCATGAGTGCAACAACAAAGAAATACATCTCTCTGGTACCATTCTGATGCGTCGGCTCTAGATGCAGAGGTAGTGTCCAGAGCAGATATAGATTTAACTCCAGAGATACAGATGTATTACTGGATTTCTGGTATTGCCTGGAGTTGCATGTATTTAATAATACCATAGCTGCTGAGGGGAGGTTGAGGTGTACAGTTCCACTGTTGGGAGTGAAGTCATAGAAATTGAGAGTTTGTGTTTTGCTGAGAGTGCAGGTAACCTCATGAGCTTGACATAGATGAATTTTCGTGGTTAAAGTTGCCCTTTGTGGTGGTTTAAAGCTGATACTGAAGTTGTGTAGCTTGTCTGAATCTATGCAAAGTCTGAAGCTTCTTTCAGAATTTGGTTTTTGGTTATTTGGAGATGGCTTTTAGTACTTGCATGTTTTCAGAGTCCTGATCTTACAAAGACCAGTTTTTAGAAATTCTTCTCACTGAGTCTTGCACTTCAGAATGTTTTACAGATCTTTTCAATGTTTTTATTGCTTTCTGCTTGCAGATAACTCAGATATTTGGCATATTTATATTCTGATTTATCATTTCTTTGTTACCTGATAAATTGTTTTCTTTTCTTTGCCTTCAAACTAGCTGAAAGGAAAAACATTTAGATTTTCTTGTCTGTAAGTCTTCTCTATGTTTTGCTATAATGCTGTTGATTTTTCTGTATTTCTCAATGGCATGTAGATTTGGAGAAAGACAGGAGTTCCATCTCATGTGATTCTTCCCTTGAGGATCATAAAATCGTAGAACCAGCTAGGCTGGAAAGAAGATGCCAGAACACTCCTTGGAAAATGCAGAGCCTTCCTTAAGAGGACTGGGAAAATGTCTTTTGTTCAGCAGTTCCCTTTCAGATATTGACTGTGAAAACAGTAAGGCAATTTTCTGATGCTTCTTAACCCATAGTAGAGGTGAACCTTATCCTCAACAGTCTTGTGTCTTCCCTTTATCTAAATGTTAGATTATGTGGATATTTTACGAACTTTAAGGCATGCCTACATTGAAAGTTACACCTGTGTGAGAGGGTTTATTATACCTCTGGTTGTCAAATGACTGATAGTTAAACTAGTATCAGTGGGATGAGTTCATGTTTGGTTGCTTAGAAGACAATCAGGAATGACTTTGTACTCTCAGATGGGCGGAATCTGAGTTCTCAAGTGGAATAAATAATGCTAAATCAGACAATTTTAGGTAGCTCTATGGTTCTTTATTGAGTGTCTATATATATGGGGCAGATGGTATATGTAATATATTCTTTCACATTGACAGTTTTTACTCAACCTATCAAAATAGTTTTAGAGCTGCATTTTTAGGATGATTTAGAGGTATAAAGGAATTGTACACTTGAGCATCACAAATATGCTGCCCAGACAGAGAGATTACAGAACTCTGCAGTTCAGCTAGTCCTGTTGGCTGTACTTTGCAAAAATCCCCTTACCGTTTTTCCCGTTATCCGTAAGAAAAAATCCTTGTAGGCATCTTCTACAGTTCACAGTACAATTTAGTTCCTGGTTTGTGTCATCTCATGAGCATGAATAATATGAAAAAAAATACGGAAAAAATAATATGAAAAAAAAAAACCAATCTGATTATAAACCACTCAAATTTTTGCTCTTCCCTCTTATCCTTTATTGATTATCTGGGAATCTAAGGATAACTTTGAAGAAAAAAGTTCTTTGTAGACACATAGTTGAAAATAGCTGTAGGTGCTGAGAGTCATGTAACCAGATCCCTCTGGAATGACTTTAAAATACAGAGCCTTTATGGCTGCTGCTAGTGTTAAAGACACTGAATGAGAGAGGAAATGTAACTGGATTTTTTTTTTTTTTTGTGTGTGTGTGTGTGTGTGTGTGTGTGTGTGTGTGTGTGTGTGTGTTAGAGATTTTTTCTGTTGTAGATTAATGAAGGACTATTTTTAAAAGAGATTCATTGTGGAAGGACAAATCTTGTGTGTAAGCAGTACTTGATAATAAGAACTCTGTGCTGCATGTGGTTTATTTTATTCACATGCATACTCCGATGATATGAAATGGATTTAATCACGTTAGCAGGAGCTGGCTCTTTGTCCTGCCTTCTTGTATAATGAAAGTTTGTGGTAAAAATGTGAAAACATATATGTGAAAATGTAAGCAGGGACAGAAAAGATAAAGAAGAAGGCTTCATTAGCACAGAATTCAGTAGAGAAGTTAGGCTCACCCATTGTCTTATCGGTTTTAGATAACTTCACCACTATGTAACATCACTGAAATCTATGACTGTATGTGGGTTTAAAGTAAGCACGTGTGTGGTTTAAAAACAATTATGCACACTAAATTAATATCTGTATTTGGACACTTTATTGAGGGGAAGGAAGTTAAAAAAGCTGATTTCAGCTTTACTCCGTTTTTTGCTTTTTTCTTCAGAATGTTCAACTCAGTATTATTGACACAACCGATGAGATGGAATAGTTTACTGCTTTCCTTGGTTTATGGAAAGAATAAAAGTACTCTTCTATTACTTCTGTTTGATATTGTTTGTTTTTCTTTTCAGTTTGCATACAGAGCAAGCAAGGCATCTCCAAACTACTGAATTGTGTAATAGATACAGGCTATATTTCCATTTTTGTGTGTTATGGCATACTATCATTTGACTACAGGAAAAAAAAATTAATAAATAAGAGATCCTTAACAAGGTGCAGTCTGTTCTATGTGTGCGATTACTTCAGTACATATAGTAATTACATATAATTACTTTTTAATCTAGTGTGATGCAGGAGCACTACTAGAGGCATCAGTCTGCAGGAGATTGTGTCTTTAGCCAAACCACAATGCAGGGCTGAAACACTGATCCTCGTCAAGCCAAGACAATCTTTTCATTAATTCATAAGCACTAATACTTTAATGAAGATCTGTTTCAGTATTTATCAGTATATCAACTGAGATCAATGCAAAGAAGTGCAAATATTCAGAGTTGTGATGCAAGCTAACAATTTTTTGTTGCATATGTTATCAGTTTTTCCTTTTGCATTCTTTTTGAGTATAACAAAACACAGCACTATACTGTTAAATCTGAAACTCTTAAAGACTTACGAGAGAAATATGAGAGTTTTAAAGAGAGAGTAATCTTATTACTGGTAGTGACTTCTCTTTTTGAGGAATTGCAGAACAAAAATTCTAATGTGTTGTGTACAGGATGAAGGCATTGGTAAAAACCAGTTCCTAACCTGGTATCTGAAAAAAAATTGAGCAGAATTAATATACTATGGGATATATATATATTTTTCCACTGGGCTGTGTTGTTTTATATCATTTTACAGTGTGTGACTTAGGGTTGTTCACACTTCTGTTGAATTGGTGATGGAGAAATAATTTAGGCAAAATATTTCAGCAGCTTCTGTTTGTACTTCAAGAAGAATTTTGCAGATTGAAAACAGTGAACAAGTTGATGTTTTGTGTAAGTCTGTGGAACTGAATATGGTTAGTAGTTGGAATTTCATTATAAATTATGATATGTAATACTTTCTGTGGCTTTACATGTGATATTGTTATGTATCAGTGCCACCCTCTTTGTTTAAAAAAGGGTTGTATGTGTATTGTTCTTTAGCTTTAGTGGTAACCTTCTCTTAGACATTCCAGCCTTTTTCCCTCAAAAAGCTTTTATACTACTTACAGTGCTGCTCTTCTGTATTCTCTTTTTTCCTTCAAGTTGGTTCCGTTCATACATTTTTATTAAGGTAGATGAGCTCAAGACCAAAAGAAGTAATAGTATCTTGTTGGGAAAAGATCTAGAAGTATGAAGGTGCATTTTCTCTCGATAATTAGAAGAGTCATTTTAAATTAGTATGATTATAACAGGTAGATTTGCTGGCATGGTCTGATGTGTGTAGCATGGGCTTGCTTTGTTTTTGAAATCGAATTTTATTATCTAAGCCACTTGGGTGTTTGGTTGTTCAGTTTCCTCTTTGTCCCTTTACTTCAATGCATTCAATCCCTTACATAGTTCTGTGGAATTCAGCACACAGAACATTTTGCAGAGCAATCAGATGACTTTCTGTACATGTGATAAAACCTGATACTAATAAATCAAACATAGTTTGATATAATCATATGAGTCAAATGAAAGTAGAGCCATGGGAGTATTTTTTGGAATTGCAATGCTGAGCCCCAGATTTCTCCTGCTGTGTGAGAGTAAACCCTGTCTTGGAATTAACAGTTTTCTGTATTTTGTAAGACAGAGCCTGTTGCATATAGAGTCTTTTTTTTTTGTTTGTTTTGTTTCTTTAACAGACTAGATTTTTTTAAATCGATAGCTTTTGTAGCTAGTCTGTATCAGTATTTTCTACCAGCAGTATAACTGAAGTCACCATTTTAACATTCTTTTGGTATGTGCAATTGTAGCACATGTTTGTTGGTGACATGGACAGTGGGATTGACTGCACCCTCAGCAAGTTTGCCGATGACACCAAGCTGTGCTGTTCGGTCGTTAAGCTGGAGGGGAGGTATGCCATCCAGAGGGACCTTGATATCCTTATGAGGTGGGCTGATGCCAACCTGATGAAGTTTAACCATGACAAGTGCAAGGTCCTACACCTGGGTGAGAGCAATCCCAGGCACAGCTGCAAGTTGGGCAGAGAAGAGATTTAGAGGAGCCCTGCGGAGAATGACTTGGGGGTGTTTGTCAATGGAAAAATGAGCATGAGCCAGCTTCAGTGTGCTCTTTCGGCCCAGAAAGCCAACCATATCCTGGGCTGCATCAAAAGGAGTGTGACCAGCAGGTCAAGGGAGGTGATCCTGCCT
>JANRGW010053913.1:0-17085 GCA_024733675.1 Psilopsiagon aymara | reverse complement strand
CTTCCAGTATCTGAAGGGGGCCTATAGGGATGCTGGGGAGGGACTCTTCATTAGGGACTGTAGTGATAGGACAAGAGTAACGAGTTCAAACTTAAACAGGGAAAGTTTAGACTGGATCTGAGGAAGAAATTCTTTACTGTAAGGGTGGTGAGGAACTGGAATGGGTTGCCCAGGGAAGCTGTGAATGCTCCATTGCTGGTGGTTTTCAAGGCCAGGTTGGACAGAGCCTTGGGTGACATGGTTTAGTGGCAGGTGTCCCTGCCCAAGGCAGGGGGGTAGGAATTTGGTGATCTTAAGGTCATTTCCAACCCCAACTCTTCTATGATTCTGTGAAATATAAGGCCAAAATCCTGAAGTGACTTCTGGACATGAAAACACAGTATACTTGATTGCACTTGCTTATTCTTGGTAGACTACCTACACAGCATACTTTGCCATATACAGTCTCAAATCCCACTTGTTTTCTAGAAGTGTCTGAGATTTTCCTCATACAAATACAGTATTTTGTATCTTCTCTTACCCATTAGCTAATGTATGAGACTTACAGAGCTAAAATACATGACCAGAACAATTTGACTTAAACAATTATCATGCTCTGTATTTCATTTATGAGTAAGGAACTGCAGCATACAGTTACTTTAAGTCATGCTTGCATTTCCTAAATTATTAAACTATATTTCGTGGAGTGACAGTTGGACTCAATGATCTTAAAGGTCTTTTCAACTTAGCTGATTCTATGATTCTATATTTCAAGCATACACAGAATACCCATAAAATAGCTATAGTCAAGAAAGGCAGAGAGCAAAACTTTGGGTCTACCTTGGATGACCTGTTCAATTAATTTTTCCTCTTTTTGTCAACATTTTTGAATCTCTTATTTCTTATTCTTGAATTTCTTATTAAAGAAAGTAACTTGAAAGAAAAAAAAAAAAAAAAAGAAACAACAAGCACTCTTCCTGCCCTTTAATTGTTTTATAAATAACTGGCTGGGGAAGTAAATACCATAGAAAACTAGAAATCTATTTTAGGTGAAGCAGGTCACAGGCTGCTTAGTGTTTCCCAGCAAAGTGTATCCTGAGCTCACCTACTCCAGGACCAGCTTCCCTTCTTCACAGGGAAGTTAGAAAATGGAGTATGCAGCTCAAGTCCACAAAATGTTCAAGCTGAACACCACTGTGACACAAAAACTGTATGTTTCACTGCAAAGCATTCATAGGTCTGACAACAACAAAAAATCTGAAGCATTGCTAAATTGAAATTCACTTTCAAATTCAAGACAGTCTTCACCACTTTCTTCACAGCTCATTTATGCTCATGCTTGAGATGCCAGCTGGCATTCAGACTGTTGCTAGGAAAAGTTGAGGGGATGAGCTATTGAGAGACAGTCAATCTCGGTAAGTAAGGCCTTTCATTTCCCCTCTACAAGAACATACTGCTTTTTCTTAAGCAATCACATGCAAGCAATTCAAATGTAATCCTTTTCCTGAACCCCAGCAATAAAGTATATATCCTACTCTCTGCAGAGCTGCACTTTGCCTGACTAGTACCTAAGCACCTGCCAAACATAATAAACACTTGTAGTCAGGTATAGCATTACATTTGTCTGCCACAATGGCTTGATTAAATTGACCTCTTGTTATATAGAGGCCTGAACAGACATCTGGAATAGCATGGTGGCATAGCATGTTTATGCTTTTTATATTGAAAATATTTCAACCTTCTGAAAACTGTTACACAGAAAATAGAACTGTCATCTATTTATTTTTGAAGTTTGTGTGTTGGTTGTTAATGATTATTTTAAAATACTCTGCACTGAAATAAAAACAAAATATCATTCATCAGATAAATCTTCATAGATAAGTAACTTTTATGCTTCATGTTTAAAGTAGATTATTTGCTTAGAAAGAAAACATTCACAACCGCTAAATTTGGAAAACAGTGATACTTTGCATTTACATTCTACGTTATGCCTGAAGAATAATCTCTTTTGTAAACATGCCCACTGCTCATGGCTGAACCCATGAAATCTCCTCAGCGTGTCATGATTATATCCCCTGAAGCCAAGCTTGTCTATATAGTATGTCCTATATCTACATCTGCACAGCACATCACACAATTATACTGTCCCGCTGAATCTGAACTTAAATTTCCTGATGAAGTGTCTTTGTGGGGAGACACTGAATGGGTCTTAGGAAGCACCTGTTATGCATCAGAGTAGTGCAGAAAGGGACCATTTTTCTTATGAGCTCCAACAATTTACAGGATCATCGCCTAAAAATTTTCAAACTGTGCATTACCTCTTAGACCTTCCTCAAAACAGAGGCAGGATAAGTGTCACATCTCACTTTTGCCTCAACAAGAAGCATCACAGGTGCTTCTGTAAAAAGATTACAAAAAATACTTAAGAAATATCTTCAGAGGCAAAAGAATGTTTCCAGGAGTGCCTTCAGAGAAACAGGGACAAGCAGCTGACAAAAAATTGTGTATGAATATTCACACACCTGTTATATGAGAAAGCAGTCCCATAGAGCACAACTTTTACTGACAAGAGCACAATTCTAAATGCATAAAACCCACTTCATCCACCCTTCAGATTGGGAAGGCAATTGTCTTGAAACTTGAGGAATCATCTACTGCATCTTTGGAGCTGAATCAGCAGTTGCTGTCAGACAACATATGAAAGAGCATATCCTATGTGGTCTGAGGGGATTTAAACTCTTGGAATCACAGACTGTGTAGATACAGTGATGGGAGATGTCACTTTTCCCTGCCTGCTCTCTGCTTATTCAAGAGTCTATCAGATGGAGAGGACATAACCAGCTGGGGAAATAGACAGACACTGAGATACGTGTTTATAGAGGTACATTGCTTTCCAAACAGTGAATTTTTAAGATACACCATGAAAAGTGCTATTGTATATGTCAGGACTAGTGTAAAGTCCTACAGGCACGCCCACTGTCTGATTGCTGAGGTTTACCCTGCACCTCCACCCTCAACAGTCCAGCTAAAAGATAAATCTTATGTATACTAAACAGTGGTCATGCTCTTCTTACACTCAACTCAACAGTCACCCGCTTTGTAGAAGACATGAACTGTTGTCTGGAGAGGAGTTTCAGCTGTCATATACATTTCAGGGAAAGAAGGAGTCAGCAAATGATGTGACTTCTTTAATGGTAACATTTCTGTATGGAATTGGCCCTTCAGAATGTCACAGATTATTCAGAAAAACAGATGTATATATGATGGCAGTTTGGTTTTAAGCCAAAATGTGTGTAAACACAAGCTCTTTAATTGCTTTAAAATTATCTTAATAGTTGAGTTCTTATGAAGATGGTGATATGATGTATGATTTAGACAAGCTAAGTGCAGTTTCTGGGACACATTCTGTTCCCAGTGGAATCGGAAAAAGTGTGGAAAGTAGCATAAACTACCTAATTTCTTCTGGTGGAATTCAAAGGAGAATCTAATCTTATTAATGCTAAATGAACAACATGACTACTTACTGCATCTATTTTCAGTGAAAAATTACTAGATCTGTATTAATTCATTTGTGATATAAATGTGGGTGGACAGATCTTCATTGTAATCCTAGTGAACTGTGTGGTGGCTAGCCTGGTTTTAGTTTTGCTGCATGCCTATTAGGTGAGCAAAACTCTGAATCAGCTGTTCCAGAGTAAATTTATATATGTTAAAAATAGAATTTGCGTTTTGATGAGCAGGTGGTACCAAACAAAAAACCTAAATCAATTCATTTTAAAGGCCTGAATGAATATCAAGAAAGCACTTGGAGAAAAATCATTTCATCCTCACTGAGCCTTCAAAGACAAAAGTGCCTGTCTCCCAAAAAGCACTTCTTTATTTTCTCAGATGGCGCTTGGGATACTGTGACAAAGATAGGCTGAGGTCCTAGTTTGAATTTAAATTCAAACTTCTCCAAGTTTAGAAATGTTCAGATCTGAAAGTTTTGCCCACGTCACTGCAAATTCATTATTTTTGTTACGTACACATTTCAGCCAAATTGAAACTGAAGGGCATTGGAGGGATATAGTGCAGAGATAACTACCTGATTTAGAAGACAATTAAAATCTGCTTCACTGGGAGTTCTCCCATTTGTTACAGCTAACACAGGAATTCATTTCAAGTGAGATAGGGAGTAACTTTAGACTCCAAGCCCATGATGATCAGGGCAACATCTGGTGGAGAAATGGACCAAGAGGTATCTCGTAGAGTACAGCAAAGAGAAGTGCAAAGTGCCCTGGGAAGGAACAACCCCAGGCACAGGAACAAATTGCCCCCAGCAGCTGTGTGTTCTTTAAGTTGGAGATACTCAAAACCCAGCACAGCGCTGAGCAAGGTGTCATAGCTGACCCTGTTTGAGCAAGGGTGGGGCTAGGCTGTGTGATTTCCAGAGGTGCCCATCAGCCTCAGCCATTCTGTGACATTACCTTTGCTGGGACATGGCTCTCCCCTTCTATGATTGTGAGCAGTTATTTGCTCGTATTCTACCATAGTATCACGTAGTTGAAGTTGTTTGTATTGTATACAAATACAGCAGAACCTGTATAAAGGTCACACAGACATATTCTCTTTTATCTACTTGTGGACACTGCAACTGGAGTGAGTGATTCCATAATTCATTTCAATGGGAGTTTTGTTAGCATTAGATGTAGGTTCCAAATGCCTGACCTGCATTTTTTGTGGGTGATTTGTTAGTGGCAGTGGGTAATCCTGCAGAGAGAAAAGGTTTTGATACTCAGCAGGGTACTAACTTTAACTCAGCTCCATTTCTAAGAGAACTTTAGATAGCAGGGTAATTCATGTTTTCAGAATGCCGCATTTTGCATCAAACTGTTTACTGTAATGAAACAAGTAATTTACTGTTATCTGAGCCTGCATCACATCTCTCACTTCTCTGCTGTTCCGAGCATCAGGAGAAGGTGCTTGAACTGTGCTTCTCCACACCAGTGATGCATCCACAACAGGATATGCCACAGCCCAGACAAATAATTTATGAGTGTCATTGGACAAAGTTGTATAACATTTCATTTTCTTTCTTTTTAACCTTATATGATGATAAGAAAGGCTTGGGATTTGTTGTTTGGGAAAGAAAACTGGCATTTTATCACATAACAATGAATCCTACTGTAACCTTTCTGGTTATTGGTATTAATTGTGCTTGCCATAATCTTAAAGCAAACGCAAAAGCTAATATTACCACTTAACCATAATATATAGTTGGCAAGTATACACAGCAGTTTCATATCAGGAAGGTATAACAGATATCTGCAAGCTGAATACTTTACATAGTATTATTTTTGTATTGCAAATGTCATTAGCAAATCTAATATAACAAACATAAACTATGATGTATTTTGATGTTGGAGGAAAAAGAAGCATGAAAGGTTTTTGGTGAGGGAGATTCCTGAAGAGCAGAGACAGTTTCTTCTATGAAGTAACAGTGGATCCTCTAATGCAGTAAAGTTCAAATAAGTGAAACCATGTAAACATCTCTTACATAATTATTTAGTTCAACAACTCACATGAAAGCTTTGAATGTATTTTAGTGATACCACAGATTTCAGTAACATTGTAGCATGGTAACATGTTAAAAACTCCTGCAAACTTTGCTAACTCTTTATTTTTAACCTAATACAAAAATTATCTAGCAAGAAAAGACAGTTCTCATAAAAAGAAAGTGGTGTCTGATATAATTTACAAAAGTATACTGCATATCAAATTTTCTAGCACGGAAGATAAGCCTCAGTTGCTGATACACCAACATTTTCCCAATGTCTGCTTAGTGTAAAAACACAGAAATCACCAGGAGGACAGAATCCCCACATCCCTTGCCCACATGATAGCCCTTAAATTTCCTCTCATCCCTTTCTCTCTCTGCAGTCCAATGACTTTATTTGTTTTACAGAGTAACACAGGTGGGAGGACAGAAGCAGCAAATACTGATTTCTTTCTGCCCCTGTAGCTGCCCCCATGCAAGGCTTGGTATTATCCTGACAGTCCTAACAGCTGGTTAGACCTTGGCTGCTGAGGAGCACAGTGAATCCAGGCCACACTTTATGGATGAAAACTAGGTTACTATATGAGCAATGAGCACTAAAATTATCAGTAGTGTCATTCAAAGTGTATGTCCAGCCCATTCTTTGATGAGTCCTCCCACAAGGAAGTCTTTCTAAGCAAAAACAGACAAATGACCAAGGCTCTGGGTGTGATGCTTAGCACTTACAGAAAGTAAGTTTCAAGACATGGGAAGGGATATAAAGGCCCTAACAAAAGGACTTAACTGGAGGAGATGAGAACCAAATGAGTGCATGTAAACCGTTTTTTCGAGAGGAGGGTGCCTTCAGGTCTCCAGCAGTGGTAAATGGCACAGACTGCTACCTTTCATAGCATGGACAGATGTCCAGGCTGTGGGGAAGAGGTCTGAAAGATGGAGATACAGGACATGAGACAAGCCACTGGTATATCCATTTTCCCTCAGTAGTTCTTGTGCTAAACTATGCTTCTTCCCTTGCAGGTATCCCTTCTCCTTCAACAAGACCACCCAAATACCGAGATCCAAACTGCTTTTGCAGTAACAAATGAGAGAAATATCTCACTGATCCATTTCTATATGTCTTTGAGGCATAATGTGAAAGGCAACAAGGAAAATACCCACTATTTTGAAAACCTCATAAAAAAATAAATGCTGATCTTACTTTTGCACCTCCCAACAGGTAGCTCTTTGCCTTTTAAATGTTTAATCCTTTAAAATCAATCTTGTTTTTCTTACAAATCAGATGAACGAGTTAGCCTGAGAGGGAGCAAGCTGTGCAGTGTCAGCTGGCCAGCAGTAGATATTCATGTTCTCGTGATATACTTGGAAAGCTTGTGCCTCTTTTACCCAGCACTGCTCCAGCAGAGAACAGCCCTGTTTCTGCTGGCATCTAGGAGTGCCAAAGAACAGCTGCCAGAGCAGCTGTCCCGGGCACAGGCAGGTCCTTGGCACTGCAGGAGACCTTATTCACCTGGCTGAGCCACGAGAGACCAGCCAGACTAAGGATGCGGGAAACGAGCTGTGATGAGGGCATGCAGGATAATCCCGGGCACACGTGGCTGCATTCCAGCACCCTGCAACTCGCTTCTCCTGTGTACACTTCCCTGCTGTGAGTTGTGCTTTTGGTTTTAAGGGAGTAGGAGGGGAAGAAGTTTTAGATTAATCTTTTCTTTAATCTAATTTACATCTGCAGCAGAGTTACCTTTATTTGGTCTAGAAAGAAGTTCAAAGATTATCCAACTAAACAGATTTTATATTTTTTCAAATTCTTCTTCCTTTTTTTGTTGAAAGACATCATTTGAAGGGCTTTCTAATCTGCTTTGAAAACTTGTGGCAGTAAATCAACATGTTGTCTTTGCTTTGCATACTTACCCTAATACAGCAACATCAATCATAGGCTGAGATGGCTTCTCTCTAAAACAGTTTTCTTCCTTGATCAGTCTTTGAACCTACAGGTCTTTTATTAGATTCCATAAATGTATCTCCTGGGGTTAGTTTCATCAGAATTAGCATGAGATCAAAAATGTCAAAGCATCAAAGGAGCAGTCTGTTCTCCCTCAAGCCAAATGCCAACGTTAATTGGCCCACTGCTATTTTCCCCATACCCTTTAAGACTCAAGTTGCAAAGGGTTTACCAGGGCTTCCTCAAAAAAGGGTAAGCAAACAAATTGACTGAATAAGCCAGACATGCAGGGACACTATTTTAGGGCTGTATTACCACTTCATATTTCAGCTTCTCCATCTACAACCATTGAGGCTCACACTTCAAACAGGACTGGGAGTGGCAAGACTGCTTTTGGCACTACATTGATTGAGGACTCTGTATCAGCTGGTCACAACTACAGGAAAGAACTTTTGACATGCAGAAATTTCTCTTGTTAAAGCAAGGAATTTGTTAGTGGAAGTGAAAATCCAAGGAAAAAACTTTGGATGACAGATGGCCTTTCAAAACAGTTCCGATGCTGGTGATTCTGAAGAGTGATTGCATTTATATTCAGCCATTGCAGCAAGATCACATGAACCTGACTTCACAGTTAAAACACCTGGAACTGGGAAAGCTGAGATGAGAACTCCTTCTGGAGGTGTTTCCAGCATTATCCAGTTCTACTTACCACACCTGTGGCTTTTCATACTCAGCACCCTATCCAGAAGTTTGAAAGGAACATGGTTGTTCATAGCTATATGCACCTGCAGGCAAAACTGAGTGGTATGGAGCTATTGTTTTTATTATTAATAGTGCTGTGAAAGCTCCTGCCAGGCTGAGATATTTGAATCATGTGAATACTGCAGGACCTGTGCTTTCCATGGGCTTGCTCATGGGCTGCCCCAGAGCCGAGTGGGCAGCAGCTGCCTCTCCTCACCTTGCTGGTGGAGATTACCACCCCCTCCAATACTCCAGCTCAGGTGGCTCCTTTCACTTGCCTCCACCCTGAGTCAGGCAGCTCGAATCAAGATGGATTAAACAGTTAAAAATCTCCAAATAATGAAACAAAAAAAGCCCAATAGAAAAGAAAACAAAACATTTACAAAACAAACTAAGCTGGCAGGTGGCAAAAATGAGTGCATGGGCAATTAAGTTGGTAGGTAGAACAAGCACCTTGGCCCAGGACCTGTCAAAGCAGCTGAAAGCAGAAAGGTGAGAAAGCAGTTCTGCAAGGAGGACAATTAAATTTGGAAGTGAATGAACATACCCTCACCCTCCATGCACCAAACTGTGCCAGTTACCTATGCAATGAGGATTAAAGGGTCTGGATGTTACTTCTTCAACAAAGAATTTGTCTAATCACCTTATTCAGCTGCTTGAATCAACTTTTAAATCTAGTTTAGGTTTTTTTCCTCTTTTGGACATGCTCATCTCTATGTGTATGTCTTTTATGTAACAGATGTGTGTCTGTGCATATAGTAAGAAAACAATATATTTAGAAGTTGAAACCGTCTATCCCAGCTCAAAAGCTCATCTCACACTTCCAGTTGCAATTCATTCATCTTGTGCTTCCATGTGATGAAGAAACTTTAATTATGTGAGTGCAGATTTCCTGCCCACCTCCCTGACCTCTGCTCTGTTTCATTCCATATATGAGTGCAACAAGTATTATTTTGGTTCATTTTGCTGTGGCCCTAAGGGTTCTCAAATGCAGTCTGGATTCAAAGCACTGTTGTCAAGCTACGTGGAAGACTTCAGGCAAGAGGACCAGGCACGTTCACAGGCTTACATAGCTGAAGCTTGGCCACCTGACTTACCTCTAATGTACAAGATGGTCACACGTATCTGTTCTGTGCAGTGTTTTTATTGACAGCTCGTGGCAGCAGAGTGCCTGGGAAATGAAGGTGAGCAGGAGGTGGAAAGAGTTATGGTTCTCTTCCTCATTGTTAGGCTAGGGGAAAATGAGACCGCCAGGAGCCAGAATCTTTGCACTGGCAGTATTCAGCATTTGGGAGTGATCTTCTGAGGGTTTGCCTCATCAGTATTTTAGCCCTTCTCAACAGGCTTCCTGGGATGTGCAGTGGTTTTGTAGTGCTGATGTCTTGCAACTGCTGCATTGTGCAGCCATCAGTGTGCCCATACTGCATTCTCCAGATTAACTACATGCCAATTCCATTTTTCCTTATCTTCTGTGCCCCCTCAGTGAGATTATTCCAAACCACACTTCTTCCACTGTACTCACCACAGAATTTCCTCTATCCAGGTTTTCCAGGTTGTTCAGAGCACCACCTCAGGTCCATGTTTTTAGGGTGAATTCTGGTTCATAGTTTACTTACATTCAGAGTAATGAATTAGCCTGCCTCCACCTCGATGGTGGTTGTGACTTTGATTCAACATTTTCATTTATTCATAGGGCTTTTTTTGTTTGTTTGTTTGTGGGGTTTTTTTGGGTTTTGTTTTGGTTTTCCCTTCTGCATTTGTTGGTGGTGCAGCATTTATTGCATAAGGGAGCAATCACCTTAAATGTCCTCTCGGATTGTGTTTAGGACGTGACTACTACATTTGTATTGGCAGTGTCAGACAAAGAATGTAGTGAATACTTATCAGGTAGAAATGAGAGACTTGACAAGTTAGCAGTGTGGATCAACAGCAAATATCAATGATGTAGTTTTATGGTTATTTGTAGCAACGAGAAAATGTTCTCAGAACCATAAAGTTATTACAAGTAATTCAAGACAAACAGACACCAGCTTGTAGCAATTCACTTTACTGCTTGCATTAGGCATGTCCACCTGATTTATGGTTACAATGACAAAAATCACCATAATGCAAAACAATCAGATGGCAATGTGAGAGATTGCGTCACAATTGTGTGAACATTCTGGTATGAATGGGAACTCACAACAGCCTTTCAAAGTCTGAATTTTAGGATACAGACAAATAAATGAGACAGACAGGGATGTGGCCACAACACTAGTTCTAGGCACTATATGAGGATGGGATGTCTTGTGAATAAGGAAATCTTTAAAAAGACAAAGAGTTGAAGGCAATCAGTACACAGGGAGTTGGGCAGGAATAGGCTCTACTAAATATTAGGCCTTCATGTGGAGCAATTTTATTTTTTGTATTATAAAGCCAGGAGATATTTGAATACCTTCTGTTAGGCTATTCATTTCCACTCAAAAGATCCAAAGATTCACTCACTGACTCCAGCTGACCAGGATTAGCAGATTCAGACCATTTAACTGATGTGCTCTGCTTTCTGCTGAGTTCTAGGTATCAAAGGCTCACTAAGGATGGACTCTCTTTGCACAGGTGATTTAAGAAATAATCAATAACCCCACAAAAACTTGAGAGAAGAACTAGGAAAGAGTCTATATTCAAGAGAAGTTTTTAGTAATAGGAGTTTACCTGTTCTACTATCACCTTGAGCACATGTGTGAATATAATCTGAAGATAGTACAAATAATCACTGGGTCAGAAAACAGGTTCAAGTAGTTTATTCCTGTTATGAATTAAACATAGATGTGGGTAAAGCTCCCAGCTGGGATTAGGCCAGCATTGTGAAAACTGCTTTCAGAGACAGGAGATAGATTTCTGTCTGGCCAAAGTGTTTGTATTCTTATTTCAGAAGAACAAATTAAAAAATGGGTGCAATAAAGAAAGTGGGGGAAAAAAAAGAAAAATAGCATGTTAAGTTATAGGAAAACATTGCTCCTGAGCCCAGCTATGTGAGCAGCTATCTTTATGAAATAATATTTTTAATGAATATATAAGAAATCAAATGTCAGTAATTTATATTTGGTACCCATCTGGATAGTGTTAAGTTTTACTTTCAGAGAGAGTATGATGGTATAACTTTGGGGTTTAGCACATGTCAGAGTTGCCAGGAGCTCCAGTGAGGTGAGTAAAATGTGTATAAAATGGAGTAACTCTGTACCCACAGATAAAAAATGATGTGCCTGTTTTGAACTTATAAAAATGGGACCAGTCAACCAAATAGAAAATTTATAAAGAGAAAACGCTACCAGGTATGTTCTGTCATGTAAAGAAATTGGACTAGCCAGTGGGAAGAATATACTGCAGCATGGCAGGCTTAAATTTACCTCTGGAATATATCAGGTACTCTCAGCATTTCCAGATCAGAAATGTTTTGTGATAAGACTCTTCCCTTTTGGCACTGCTTTTGTGCTAGGTATTCCCTTTAACCTTCATATTCTCCTTTACTTTCTCATGGTCTAAACACATCCCTAGAGATCAGCAACTGTAAATTACACAACCTGTGGGTTTTGGACCAACTTCACCTAAAAGTTTTCATCTATGCGTGTGGACCTTTCAGAATTAACTTATTTCAATCCAGATGCAATTTCTTAGCTTTTTAAACAGATTTTGCATGATGGATAAATTTCTTTTATTTGCCACCAAGAAGGTCAAAAAGTACCATGCATCTCAAATATTGTGGAGTCTTAGATATATTGGTGTGGTATTTTCTAATAAATGTTTAATTAATAATCATGAATGATATGTCTGCTCTAGTCTCACTGTATTTGTAATGCCTTTTCTCCTTCACAAGTCTTATTACTCAAAGTATTTGCTATAGGACCAATTTTAGCCTGACTGAAATGAATGTATACACCTGTCATCTTTGTTGAGAGTAAGAATTAGCGCATATTTAAGCAGTCTTCTTCTGTATTTAAAGTCCAGGTAGCCACTGGTTTTGCTATTGGATCATATGTACCTACACTTAGAAATAAAAAAAAAAAAGGACAAATTCAGTTCCAAAGTTCACAGAAATGGGGTGCTAACAGTCAGTGGTATTGAATACTCTTCTACTAGGCTCCAACTGGCTGCTAAGCTGAAATAGCATTCTTTTATGTATTTTGTTGTGGGTTGTTCCTTTGGCTGATACAGGAACTAAATTACAACTGTTTACATGACTATTCAGGTCATGGTTTTGCTTTCAAATTTATAGGATGAAAAATGCTTCAATAGGTCACTTTTATGGTATCGATTTTTAAATGAGAACAGCATTCAGGAGACTGAACAACTGCAATTTAAGGGTACTACTTGTGCAATTGTTCAAATTTTGCTATAATATAAATTATTGAACAGCATTTCTATATTGAATTAATGGAGCACACTGCTGTTCTATTTAAATGAATGCTATTGTTTTTCTTATAGGACCACTGAATACCTAAAGAATCATGCCAGAGGTGTTACAAAACAGATTGTTCTGATGACTTTGACATACTGTCAGGAAAGTAAGTCTTGAAGAGCTAAAATAGAGAGAACAGTCTTTCTGATCTCAGACCTTCACATTTTAAGTTTAGTTCACCAGGTTGTCTCAGACTTAGTTGTACTAGTGACCTGTCAGCAAAGACTCCCTCAAAGTGGAGGCATCCTTTGTACTAATTTTCTCTTTGAATACTTTGCTGCCATTGAAGAGGCGGCAATGTTTACCTAGTTCTAAGAGCTTCTCTTCACAGTCTGTAAGCTCTAAATCCTCCTTGAAAAACAAATTAAAGCAAATTTAAAGAAAGTACTGTCAAACTTCTCCAATGATCTGGAATTTTATTCCATCCATATACATGCATAGTAACAACATTTGTTGAGAAATTATTTCTATCAGAAGTAGAACATTATCTTTGTGATCACCAGTTGCAGTATTGCTACTCTTATATTTAAATATATCTTATATATGAATTAGATTCATAATTGCAGCATTGAGTTTAGGGTTTTGTTTTAGACTGTGCCTTTCAAAAGATAAAACTGATTGATATGACCTCATTACTTACAATACTGCTTCCAGTAATTTTGTTCATTCTTTATAAAGTATTGCATTTAACAGCAAAGGTTTAAAAATTGAGACAGAGATGCATCAGTGAAAGAAAATACAAGTACTATACAAGAAAAAAAAAATGCCATCTTCATTTAACGTACTTTTCAGATTAAGAAAGTGGACATAAACATACTGCTACATACAAATGCAAAGCCTAATGACTAAGGTATTGTATCTGCTAAAATATAAAGTGCAAACTGAGCCCAATTGTTCAAAAAATTGAAATTTTAAGGCGAACTCTACAGCATAGTTAAAACTTCTTTGCAAGTTATATTTTAGCATATACATATATCGGCAACAGCATATAAGAAAAAAATCAGGATACACAAGTGCTTTTGAAGCTATTTCTAAAATGCTCTTCTGTATTGTTTGCGACTATTTTCTTTAAAATCTACTATACAGTGCAAACCATATGTGCTACACAATAACTATACAATAACATTACAAATGACTTTAATATAAAGCTTTTAAATAAAAAATAACATAACTACAGCTATGAATACTGCTGGTAAAATAAATTATATTTTTGAAAATGGCACCAATAATACACTTTACTAATGGACTGTAATGAAATTACACCTTTAAGTCTTCAACTTGGCAATAGTGAAATCTCCTGATTGTCCAGATGTAATTCAAACAGCTTTCTTTAGACTGTATGGAACAATATGCTAAACACAGGTACCAAAGGTGACTGATTGTTTCATTTGACATGTTCTGCTGCATGTGACGAGCAATAAAACTTCTTATGAGTTATAAAGTTTGAAAGATTGTTGAACTGGATGTCACATAGTCGGCAATACTTTCCACTGGTTGGGGCCTGGGTAGAACCATTCACGCCTTTAGCTATACTAGACAACTGTTCCTCTGCTGTAGGAATTGCTGGAGAGACATTTTCATTTGCAGTTAAGGGATTCTCAGAGATCCAAGAAGGAGACTTGTGCCCATCTTCATGTGGAGGATTCTGGGAAATGTTCTCTTGCTGTGGGTTTGCGGCAGGTCTTTCCTCCTGTTTTAGTCCCCCATTAACTATTACCATGCCTCGGTTTTTCGGCAATAGTGGAAGAGACTCTTTCTTCTGCACAGCACATCCATTCGAAGGCACCTGGCCTTTAGGAGATTCACTCTCTGTATTTGTGCTTTGATCTAAATCAGTATTATGAATGACAAGAGAACCAGAAATGTAATCACTTGGCTTTATTCCATAATATGGAGAAAGCTGATCTGCTCCTTTAGCTTTCTTTATTGCTCCAGGGTAAAGGCATTGTGGAAGAAACAAATGCTTGTTTTCTTCTTTTGTAGCAATAAGCTGGGCTGCTTCACTAAAGACTTTTAGTCCTTGAAGTGTTGCTAAGTGTGTGGAAAATAAGTTTCCATTAGGAGAAGACTGTTTCGAGTTTCCATTTTTCTCACATTTGATTACGTTTCTCTCGTAACTGACATCTGGGCTGTTTCTTTCACTTTCTGGGTTTTGAAACACCTTACTGTCGAGTTGTCCCAAGTCGTTACGCTGATGGGCAGTGACAGGGCAAAAATTCTGCTTGTGAGCCAGGTAATTCTCTACCTTGTTAAAACTGATCTTGCATACTGTGCATTCATGGTAGTCCAGCAGCCTTTTGGGAGAAGTGGATGTCCTCTCTGATGGGGGTAAGCACTTTTTACTGAGATCTATTGGCACATCCATCTCCAAGCAAGACACAGTGGAGTGGGGAGTATCACACTTTGAAACTGGAACACACTTGTTAATAGACAGTGAAGTTTCCAGATGCTTTGAGACTATTCCTGGAAAGATATCACATCGTGGATGGTAACATTCTCCAAGTCCCTCTGTAGACTCTTGGGTAGATGTACAAGGATTGCCAAGATTAGCCACTTCTAGAAATCGCTGTTGAACTAGTGGTGGCCTTTGCTCTTGCTCTGGTAGGCACATCTCATACATCTTCCTTCGCTTCCTAGTACGCATTGTTCTCTGCATGGCAGGCACTTTGTTGGAAGCAGACCTCTTCAGTGGGGGATCATGCCTAGTGGCACAGTAATACTGCTTGTGGACCATGTATGTTTCATGTCTGCTGAAAGTAATATTGCAAGCTTCACACGTGGTCTTGTTAGGATCACTCTCCCCTTCTACTAAAGGAGCATTGGGATTCTTCACATCAGAAGGCTTTCCATTTATCTTATCATCACCATTACTTGCAGTTGACAGCTTCTTAGATTGTGCTGTAAAGTCTTTTTCATGACTTTTATTGTTTGGCCCAATCAAATCTAAAACATTAGAATTTATGCAAGATGTCTGCAGAAGTTGATTCTCTGGATCTGATGTGTGGGGACCTGCATTCAGGATGTTTATAGAGCTTTGACCATTACTGGGACTTACAGCTTCTGGTATTTTTTCTGGAACACTGGAAAAATCTGGTGACTTTGCCATCTGCTGCCATCGGCTGCTGCAGTAATGCTTTTTGTGTACCAAGTAGTTGTCCAAATTATTGAATGTTATGTTACACTCAAAACATGTAGCCCCTTTGGGCATCAGAGGACTGTAAATTACAGGAGGGTAATTGCTACTTCCATGCCTTAGTCTTCGATGGACCAGTTCAGACATTTTGGCTAATATCTCTGAAGCCTGAGGAACCACAGTGATGTCTTGGGGAAAAGCAAACTGGGAAAGAAAAGGTCCCATTGGGAAAGAAGGACCAATATTAGGCTGAACTGGTGATGAAGCAAGTCTTGGACTGGATGGTTCAGATTTTATTTTAGTGTATGAGAAACTCTGCTTATTTGTCACAGGCTGGGTTTCTGGCCTCTGGTTGGGAAGGAAAAGTGGAGCCTTTTTTTCACACTTATCAAGCTCTGTATCAGAACTTGCATCTTTAGTCTGCATGGTCTTTTGGCTCTGGGGAACATCATTTCTGTTCAGCAGGTCTGTTGCCGGCTGTAAGCCTTCTTCATTTCCACTTGGAGAGTGTTCGACATCACTTTCTCTCTGAATTTTGTTGCCAGAGACATGTAACTCTTGGTGCTGCAGTAGCTCCCTCTGAGTTTGGAAGCCAAAATGGCAGTGATTGCATCTAAAGGCAGCTTGAGTTAGATGCGAGAACAGGTGCTGATGAAAGTTAATCACCGAGTCTGCAGTGTAAGTACAAACTGTGCATTTCAGACTAGCACCGGGAGGGAGAAATTCTTCCATTTTCACTCCTATAGAAAAAACAAGTAAAATACAAAATAGAGTGACCATTTTGCCCTTCATGAAGTACACTGGAAAATCAGTCAGACAGAAGGAACAAACAGTGAGAACAACAAATTTTATTCTGATGGGATAGTATTAGTCATCCTGCAAATACTTGAAGTGATTCAGAATTTCTTTCCTCAAACTGCCAGAGAATATTCTCTGACTTCTGCTCTCCTTTGGAGAGCCTCAGTACCTGCATGCCTTTAGCAGAGATGAAGGGAAAGAGTAAACAAGGGAAAGAATAAAAATAGACTGGATTCATTCTAAATGAAAAGGTCTTAGAAATTACAGTTACAATTACAGGAGACATAATCATGGAACAGAATCATAGAATAGTTGGGGTTGGGAAGGACCTTAAGATCATCAAGTTCCAACCCCCCTGCCATGAGCAAGGACACCTCCCACTAACCCATATCACCCAAGGCTCTGTCCAACCTGGCCTTCAACACCGCCAGGGATGGAACATTCACCACTTCCCTGGGCAACCCATTCCAGTTCCTCACCACCCTTACAGTAAAGAATTTCTTCCTCATATCCAATCTAAACTT